>WEIS01043657.1:0-35146 GCA_013389965.1 Todus mexicanus
TGTATTTGAAACTTTCATCCTCCTTTATTTTGTGCTCCTTCTCTATATAATCAAGTCCTTACTAGAGCAACACTAATGCTTGCTTAGAGTAGCTGCAAAGAATCATATTGCATTTTTTCCTCTGTAATAAAGTCAATACATTATTCTCTTAGTAAACCAGACAATGAAATATTTCAGGGTTTCTAGGGCAGTCTCCCATGGTTCAAAATCCCCTCTCTCACAGGCAATGTGCATCTGAATGACACTTGCAGAAAATTTTCATAAGTCTGAGGAAAGAAATTTGTAATTGTTCTGCTTTTAAGCCCAGTAAATGTTAATTATAGACATGTCAGGGCTATGGTCTGTTTTGGAGAAGCTCTGGCTTAAGCCATGCAAGTGCAAACTCAGGGAGGATCCCCACAACATCATTATCCCCATAACCAGAAGTGGAATAACTGCTGATTACAGCAGGAAAGTTGTAGGTGTAAGTGACCTTTCGACGAAATTTTCTCTAACAAGGTGGTGAAGTTTTTCCTTCTGAAATCGTATGTGTTGATTTATCTGTATTTATTGGAAACCTGTTCTAATGGTCATCCCAGTAATGATAATTGAGGTGTGCATTGAAAGCTGACCACTATTAAAAGCTGGCAGGAAATGGGGTGACAGACCCCATAGATACTTTAGCACATCCGTGGCTGACTGTGATAGTTCTACTTGTGTGAACACCAGCAATGAAGGCTCAGTTATCTCTACCTGCAACATGCTTTTATCTAGGTAAGATTCCTCTGCTTTCTGCTGTGTATTGTGAAGTTTGGATGCACATGCAATGCCATGGCAGAGACACAGGAGATCAGAACTGAAAGAGCATATCCAGAATGACACAAACGCCAGAATGACACAAACATCTGGAAACTCCATTAGGAGTGTGGATTCCCAGATGGTGTTGAAAGAGGGGGAGAAATTGGGCTGCAGACACCAGACGGTCTCACCTTGCCTTGGCGGCTTGGAGAAAAAGGAGGTGGAGAGGTCAATAGCAACAGAAAAACAATGAGGAAGGAAGATCTACCAAAGCTTGTCTCCATTCTCTCATCTCTTTCCACTGCCTTCCGCTGCCTTGGCCAAGTTGCCTGATGAATTTTCCTACTCTAAGCTCTTGGCTTTTTTCTTTGAAGTCATGCTGTTCTCTGCTCCCAGATGGCTTCTCCTGTGCCCCTGTGCTTCCCTTCTGTCAAGCACATCATTAAAACTCATTCCTTCCAAAAGGTAATTTATACACTCATAACACTCCACATTAAATATCTGGGGACTTTCAAAGGGAAACAGTAGAAATCATTTCCAAACATGCTAACTTTGCTATCATTTCTACCATTCTCCCTCCCCTTCCCCCATGTTTCTATTGGTTTTACTCAGATTCAAGGATACCAGCCCCAAGGTGACACTTAACTTCTTAAGAGCCTGGGAGACTGAAAAATATTATCTTCAAGTAAATATGATACATTACTCATTTACAGCAGCTAATGAACAGATGAAACTGCCGGGTAGATTTTTGTCTTAACAACCTGACGAGAGCAGATTTTGATCTCCTACTTCAATGCTGAAGGCTATTTTTTTCTCTTCATAACTATGCCAGTACATTCTGCAAAAGGCAACACATCCTATCCTTTGTGTTAATGGGGAACCCAGTGTTTCTGTGAAGAACTTCCTAAAAAGCCAGGGAGAGGTAAACAGAGAACTTGGCTTTCTCCGGTATTACTTTCTTCTCCACCTGTCTATAGAGAATCTAACATGCTGCTTGTATTATGTAGGTAATGAATAATAAAGTAGTTTGGCTGGAACTAACAAAGGCAGCAGATAGGGCGGTTATTTTGCTGTTTCCTTTGCAGGTTACATGTTTGCCTTTTTTTTTTTCTCAACAAAACAGATGACCAACGAAACCATCAAAACTCTTGCATGACTTGTAGTGCGCCAAAGATCTTACAATCTGTTTGCTCTGTGGCTATGCTGTTAGGATAAAATTTCCTGGGACATCAGATGAAAAAAATTTCACACTGATGCACGATGGCGGTGGATTTTATTTTTTATTGTAAACTTGGTGACAATCTGCACCTTTGCTCATTACTAGAGCTAACTGTAGGCCTTCTCCTTCCCACAGCCTAGGAAATCTCTGCTAGTTTACTTAATACTTTTCCCCTCTAGTGTCCTTTTGTGATGATCTCCACAAAACCTTGAAGGTGAAAGTGAAATACATAAAATACTCTTGCAGCAGTTTTGATTCAACCAGGGAGAGAGCAGTAATGAAAATAGCATGAAAACACCTGATTATGTTTCTAGCTCTATTTGGCAGGCCAAAAAACTTTGGAGGAAACACAAAGAGACACCAAACACTGTAGTGAAGTTTGAGCTAAATAATAATAGAGTATTCCTTAGTCATTAAAAGTAATTAATACTTTTATTAATAGCATGAAGTGACAAACAGTTCCAAAATGGGCAGATATGGGCCAGTTGCTTTACTTCCCTTAAAAACAAAAGACAAACCAACAAATGCAATGTGTAACCAAGCAATAATATTCTATTTTATAGTCTCTGGCAATAAGTTAATAATGGCTCTGTGGTGTTAAAGTCTCAGGACAATTTTAAAGGAATTTGACATTTTGGTCATCCAGGGAACTGTTTTTAAAGTGAGGCTGGTCTTATTCACGTGATGGAGCCCTGAAATCATAGAAGCTGACCTGCAACAAAAGCAAACAAAAAGAAGGGTCTTTGATTCTATCATAAACATTTGGCTGTAAATCACCACCAGCCTCAGAACCCACTTAAAAAAATGTGACGCTATTTGACGTTTTCGTAGCAGTCAACTAGAAAGCTCCAGCTCCCAGATCATACAGATTTAGTTTAATGTAAAAGTACAGTAAGTTACCCAGTGCCTTTCATGATTATATCAACAGCACTTTCTGTTGGCTGACACATCAGGCTTGTTTAAAATCACTAGACCAAAGCAGACATGCTTTCTTTCACCTTTTTTTTTCTCCTTTTCTCGTAACTTCTGAATTGATCAATTCTAGGAGATTTTGAGAAAGTAGTAATAAAAAACACCAAGAACAACAAAACAGAAGATGGACAGTTTAAGTGCCAACTGTTAAATCATCATTATTAACATCAATTATTACTTTGGAAATAAACAGATTTACTAGTCGGAAAACTGTCTCTCTTGCTCCTTGCTGTTTTCTTCACAATTGCAATTTCTAAGAAGCAGCAGTCTGGCTGCATTTCAGGGATATAAGACAAAGCAGCTTCTGTGTGAAAATTAGAAATAGATTTCAATTTTCTTGCTGCTGTTGTAACTAAACAGCCTGTTAACCTATTTAAATAGCAGAACATACTGTGTACTCGTGGCCTAGAATACATCAAAAGTAACGTGATTATGTCTGTTTTGATACAACCCTATCTCACCGCTACCTAGATGCTTTTACATGAATGATACATGGAATTAGTTCCACGTTTCTTCTCTTACAATTAGCATACTAATGTACCAGACAGATAATACTAAAAGCCTGGATGCTTGAGCACACACAGTGCCTTCTTCACTGAGCTCCAACAGTCAGCTCCTGTGAGTCCTCAGGAATGTATCTGTACATGCTCCCTGCCTCCTGCTTGTCCTGAGAGCAGCCCTGACCTATGGACTGCAGCTGAGATACTTTAGGCACTTATTTACTTTGGTGGCCTCAGAAATTCCATTTAAAAAAATGGCTCAGTGTCAGGCTGCCCACAATGGGGCCTTTGCTTTTCCGATGTTGGCATGTTGCGGGGGGTGCGTGTGTNATTCCATCTCCTTTGCTGTCAGCGTGCAGATTTAACGCTAATGAACAATGTTACTTAGCTGTCCAATATCAGCTTTCATCCCAGGCTCTCCAAACATTTCACAAATATTAAGGAAGCTTTGCAATACCAGTGTGAGACAAAGCTACGACTTGCTGGCTTCACACAGGATGCTGTAGTGTCTGCACCTCACTGGCAGATGTTATCCCCATTTTACAGTGTTTTAAATCATGGAAGTGCAGGATCCTCGAGTTCCTACTAATTTCCCCTTTTCTCCATTTCAGAGTGTCTGTGACTGTTAAACTGACCTCCTGGTGCTGGCCACTGCTTTCAGGGAGTTGCTTCTTCCAATGTCTAGATCAAGCATCTGTTGCTTTGTGTTTATCTCCTGCTTGACCCATAGTCTTGAAAATCAGGTAGTGAGACTGAAGCAGCGCCCATGCAGATAAAGGAGCTCAAGGATATTCTTGGTTCCCCCAGTCTAGACATAGTTGTGCTTCAGAAAGCTAGGAATTGGGTCCTTAAAAACAAAGGGCTGTTCAAGATGTAGAGTGAAGTGACTTGGCACAAGCGTGAAGCAAACTGGAGCAGAACTTTTGATTATACAGAACCAGGACTGGTTCTGTGGCTTTACACCCATCCTTTTGGTGCTGCTTTTGCTGGAGTTGTCGCGCTGAGCTGAAATGCCGTGCAAGGGATGTGTGTGAGCACAGGAGCCTGTCTGTAGGATCTCACTCATGTAAGACTCTAATAAAACATGTCAGCCTTACAACATACAACTTCTTGTGTTTTCCCTCCTGCCCTCAGTCGCTTCTTGTTTTTTTGTGTTCGATCAATGTGCAATTCAGCAAAATGCTTACGCGTGAGCTTTCCTTACTCAGCAAAGCACTGAAACTTCTGTCTACAAAAAAATCTCGCATCTAGTCAGAGCATGACTCTGTGGATACGCACATGCCTCGACTGAAGTCGATGCGCCCAGTGAGTCATGGTGGAGCTGAGAACTGCCTTTGGATGTCTTTCTCGGGCTGTCACAACCCTCTTTGGGGGAGTGCCTCTGAAGGTTGTAGGCTTTGTTTATGCCTAAGTGGTTTCTAGCATCCGAGTCACAGCAGCAGAAGGGCAATTCCAAACATCCTGATCTCCGCAAGAAGATCTAACGCTGGACCCAGGAAAGCCAAGGACGAGCAGCAACTGAAGCAATGTAAACAGGAATACATCTTTAAAACAACAAGATGCAGAAAAATATCTAACAAAGCTGGTCTTCATTAAATCATTTCTCAGCTGTCTCTTTTAGCCGTTCCCACTGCTGCCTCAGTGCATCCTCACTCCTTCTGCTCCAACAGCCCTTCCCTGGAAGGCAGATGCTTTTGTGGGTAAAGCACCAGGCTGGGAGTTGGAAGACTTAGTTTTGCTACTGAGTTGGGCAAAAGCAGTGTCACGTTTTCCTTTTCAGCGCCTGTCCTGTGATTCTTACCACCCCCAACTCCCAAAGGCCTATGTTCATGCTTAGTTTTATGTACACAAGTCACAGCAGCTGTAGTCGGTGTGTTTACATGTGTGTGGAAGGTGGTAGGAGGGTGGCGTGGGCAGGCTGAGCGTGGCTCTTCCTGGCAGAAGCTCTCTCTGTGGAGACTATTCAGGGCATAGCTCAAAAAGTCGCTGCTCTCACTTCTGAATGTCAGGCAATGTTTACATAGATATAAAAATATTTTTTAGTCACACAAAAATGTCTACTTCTTAATTTCTGTATGCTGTGCTCCTTCCATGACTAATTAATCATCATGATGTCCTATGAAAACTGTAATTATCTCAGTTGTCGTCGTCCCATTTCAGAGGCAAGGAAAACTCCAGGGACACTTTGCTGTATTGCACCAGTATTTTGTTGATCTCAGTAAGCCCATACCTCTTAAGCATAAGACAAGATTTACAGATCCTACCTTGGCTCTGGAAGAAAATATGTGATGAAATATATGATGTGCTTTTACTTACAGAGAAAAAGAACTATTTTCATATTTTGAGCATAACGCTTACTTGCCTCTGTTGTTTTGCTTTGATCCGCTTCATCTTTTTGAGGCAACTGGCTTCCCAGGGCAAGGTCTACCTTCCATTAGCCCATTATGTACCATGTTCTCCCACCCACTCTAACCCTGGCAAATCCCTGCAAAAGTGCTGTGATCGTTATCTATTATTTTTGACAGCAGAGATGGTTTGTTTATTTTTTTGTTGTATGATCACTGGGCCATTTGAAAGATTTATAATAATGATGAGTTGCATTTTTTAATTCAGATAGCTGATTATTTTGATAGTAAAGAGTCTATTTCTATGAGACATACTTTGTTAATATGCCAAAAATAAGGTAGAGATGTAGAAAGGTGGTAGAGTTGTCCAGTCACAGCTCTAGATAACGTGTGCTCTAACAGCAGTCAATGCAAAAATGGAAATTTGGAACAATGTAAGAACTTATGTTTCTTGGTCTAAGACTCTAAATATCTGAGTTTAGAAATAATTTTAGTTTTGGAACCCATTATTCCGTATCTGTCACACATATCTGGCAGTACACTATCACATTCACTAGTGTTGTCTTGTCTAATGCTGACTTTAACTGGAGGTCAGATAGTGGATGAGAAGGACTTTGTTCTTGGGTGGTTGTAGGGTTGCGTCCCTTGATGTTGGCTTCAATCCTATCTTAACTGATGGACTCCAGTGAATTCAGATTCTTAGAAATGGCCATGAGATGTGTGACATTAATGCTACAAATCTGGTTTGCTGTGAAATCCTCTGTTATTGTAGGTTTGAGACCTTGAGAATTCTCTCCATCAGAAAAAATAATTTTCCAAATGTCTTAATAAGGCCAGTGCATTGGTGGTTCTATATAAGGCTTTTTTTTTTAAAGCAGAGGATGTTTATTTTCGGCAGCTTCTGTCATTTAATGATTTTCCTTCTCCAGCTCCCCTCCAGAAAACTGATAAGTGGTATCCTTTCCCGTCTTTCGCATCAGAGAAGAGCCTCCGTACTGGGTCCTGCCTATATATTTGGCTGGAGTCCAAGCACTGCCAGAACATGGCAGATCTGGGGAAAGTTCCAGTCCACGTGTAAAACCATGCAGGTTACAGAATCTTTGGGTCTGCTGTTTTGCTTCTGTTCATTACGGATTTAAAGGTTTCGCCCAGATTTGTATTATTTCCAAAAGCATGTATGTGTGTACATAACGGGAAAGAGCAATAGAACATCGACTTGAAAGTGCTCCAGTTCTAATAAGGGAAACAGCTTTCTCATAGGTTCCCACATCATCAGTCAGCTCATCACATGCATACTGCTGCAAGACATTTTTTCTTGTAATGAATTGAATAATCACATCTGTTTCTCAAGCTTGAGAAAAGTTTAAAAAGTCATTAACATTCTCCTGTTTCCATCATTGGCAGAATCTACTTCTTTTTTTCTTTTTTTTCCTCCCCATTTCTTTTTTTTTTTTTGGTGTGCAAAGCATCTCAGCAGCATAGACATGTGAAAAGCTGTCCATGGGGGGATGTGTGCATGTGTGTGCATGTGTGTACGTGTATGTGCATGTGTGTACATGTATGTGCACGTGCGTGCATGTGTGTGCATGTATGTGCATGTGTGTACGTGTATGTGCACATGTGTACATGTATGTGCACATGCGCGCATGCATGTGCATGTGCATGCATTTGCATGTGTGTACGTGTGTGAATATGTGTGTACATGTGTGTACATATGTGTACATGTGTGTACATGTGTGTGCATGTGTGTACCTGCAGCTGCCGTGATGTGCGTGTGTTGACGAGCCCTTCCACGCCAGCAGACGGGGCCTCTTTCTGCGCACACCCACGGCCACCGCTGCAGGCATGGCCATAGAGCTGGGCTCTGGGTGCAGCAGAATATGCACCTACCTGCTCTTCTCTGGCCTTCTGACTCTTTCTTGCCAGCAGAGCCACGCAGGATTTTCTGGGTGCCTGTCCGTGTGCTCCCAAGCACATGCGGGCAGCAGACAGGAGAGGGCAGGCTTTCCTTCTCCTGCTCCTGCTGCCTGCGAGCTCGGCTATTGTTATGTTTATGCAAACAGCCTTTGACATAATAGCTTTGAAACAGTTGAAAATTGGATTGTGCCTTTAGGCCAAACATTCAGACCACCACCTTGGCTATATTCATCTGCCACAGTAAATTGGGTTCAGCGTTGGCTCCACACGCTGTATTTCAGGGAAAGATTACAGCTTGGCAATAACTTTTGTACAGGAAAGACAAATGCAAACTCCTGGCAGAAACATTGGAGCTGTTTAGTTGTGCAACCCCCTATCTGGAGGAATACAGATTGCTCTGAGAATGTCTTTGGACATCCGAGGAGCAAATAAAACAAATTCCCAGGCTGGAATCTCTATTCCTTTCTTTTTCGGCTTCCAAAGGCAATCCAATTATGGTTTAACCTCCTGAAATAAATACCTAATAAAGGATGAACCTATTAGAAGAGCAAATTTACTGCCCACTAGTTAGCAGAAATTCTTGCCGTGCTCCCTTTAAGCGATAATGTTCCTGGGATTGGATATTGTTTGACTGGCTAATGGTCCCTCTACTGCAAGACAGGTTATATGGAAAATAAAAGTCAAAGCAAAGGCACTCAGAGTGTTAAAGCCCATGGTCAAAACCACTTTTAACATAAAAAGATATGTTGAAAAGAAGAGAGGGGGTAAGAGCCTCTTCAAGAGGGGTTCATTAGGAATCTAAGCTGTGGTCTGAAAGGGAGACAAAATTCCCTGGATTCACCATAGTCAGTGTCACAATTAATTTTCTACAGGCTGCATTACAATTTTATTGCACTTCTAGGAAAGTGAAGGTTTATTTGGGACTGATCCCAGAGGCAATGTGCTAGTTTCAACCTTTTCCAATCCATCCTAGCAGATGTGATATGTCCATGGACTTCGGGGCTATATTCTTCCTTCTATCTCCAAGAAGGGTGGAGATCCAGGTGGAAAAGAGGAGATTGTGGCAAGAGCTCTGAGGGTTGGCTGGAGGAATCTGAAGGTGAGGTTAGGGTGGGAGCAAGGTGAAGGCCAGGGAGAGAAGAAAAGCGGCAATTCCTCTGGCACCTTTCCCTGCTCCATCTCTAGTTTCCATCGTGGTGCTGGCCCATCAGCGGATTAATGAGGCCATTGACTTTGCCAGGGGTAGAGAATATAAATAAAAGCAATTTCCTGGCATAGCTCCCACTGAAATCTAATCCAGTGGGAAGAGAAAGGCTCTCGCCTTAAGACGAAGGCTTTTTTAGCTCAGGTGGTAGCTGAGCTGCTGATAACTTTATTGTGAAAGCAAGATTTTTTTTCAAAATATATATTGGGCTTTCTAAATTCATGCAGCCTTGCACACCAGGTACTTCTGGTGTGCAAATGAGGTGACATATGTATTGTTAGCAGGAATGAATAATAACGGTTGCAGTAGAAACACATTTCTTGCATGAGTACCTAAATGTTTCCTGTGCTGGAATTTGCCCAGATCTCGTTACACTGTACCTGCGGAGGTCTCCCAGTCAGACAGTCTTAACTCTGCTTTATTCATTGCATATACCAATATCTCATCCCCTGCTTTTAAGGCTACAGAATACAGCAAGAATTCTACCTGCTTAACACATTGTTCATGCTTCTGAATGAAGCTGTCCTTTCATGTCCGCATTGGAAGCAGTAGCTACACTTAAACAAGAAGTAGAGCAAGCACGAGAAAGTCTGCTCTGCTGCATCCCCCATCAGCTGTGATGGACCAGATTCTGAAGCAGAAAAACCCACATTCAAATTTTGGACACTAACTCTGACCACCTGCCCTGTGATAAGTAGCCTGTGGTACCTTCCACAATCAAGACGCAGCAGCTTAGTTGGAGTGGGCCAGCAGAGACATGACACGTATTCTGCTCCAAGAAAAAAAAAAAAGAAGAAGTCAGATTTAGCCCACTTAACTTGCTTCTTTTTATTTTCATTTTTCTAGTCTGCTCAGTCACACTTTGCTGTCTTAAGCAACTTAGTTTTGCCTGTGGGTAAAATATTTAGTACTGGACTCTGCCAGAAAACAGAAGTCAGTAGCTGAGAATGGATAGGAATTCACACATAATAGGAGAATCATATATTTCCGTAGTACTATGAGGAAGTTTTCCTGCTTGAAAAAAAATGCTTGTTTCTCAAAAAACAATTAATCTTTTTTTCTGTTCTCCATCTGTTTCACCCAGAAAGAAAAAATGTATCTAGTGAGATGTCTTCAGTATGGTCCCCGCCATTTATCAGGCCTCTCACACTGAATAGAGCAATATTTTTATGGACAAAACTGAGTGAGCTGGCTGAATTTTGCTGCCACAGACTCTGATGTGGTAAGGCTCTTTGTCATATATCACAGTCAGAAGTCATTTATTATCCTGCTTTCCTCTGGGAAGAGACTGGGGCAAAAGATCCAAATTCTACCTTTCCTTTTCCTCAAGTGTGTGTTTTATAATCATCACTTATTAGCAGGATTATGGTAGCATCTAGGTAATCTTGCCAGGATCGGGGCATTATTATGATGAACAATGACAGAAGTCTATTCATTAGAGTCCAGAGAAATTGTTTTGCTTGGCTGTAAAAGCACTTGGGCCAAGGAGGTCAGACAGCTTTATTCAAAGTCTTCTGCCCGTGTTACCAACTCTCGTGATATTATCAAAGTCTCCCACCATTCTGGGCTTTTCAGTGAGCAGCACCTCCTGCTGTCATGTGAGTCCACAAGAAGCTCAGCCTTCATTAAACGAGAGAGATGATTCAAGCCCTGTTGATTTCAAGTGAAAAGACTGAAAAATATGGGAAGCAGAAGGCAAAGAATTACCCTCTTGAGATATATATATATATAAAATACACATATAATTAATTTTTAAACATTTTTTTGAAGGTCTACTTTGTACTTTCTTGGAGCCTGACTCATTGGAGACAGGATGGGCAGGGACCTCGAAAGTCCTCAGCCCTGTGCTTTTCAATCTGCAAGCCCATGCTCCCTGGTGCTGGTGCAGAGCAGGAAGGCAGGTGTGAGATACCCCTTTGTGTGGCTGGGGGCCCTGCCAAGGCATGAAGGATTCCTCCTCGTTTGAAGGAGGCAGAAAGAGTGTCAGCTAGAAACTCCATAGATATTTACTTGAGAAAGTGAGACTCTATTTCAGCCGAGCCTACCCATCCCAAAAGGCTGGCTATTCCTTTTTCATTTAGCGGGTGAGAAGTTGGGAGCCAAGAATAAGTAGAGGTAGAAGGGCTATGATAAAAATACTTCTTTTCTCTTTCTCAAGATCGCCTTTACCACAGTCAAATACGTATGAATGCCACTAACTGTATCTCATTTATCCTTGGTTTCTCCTTTCCCCTGTCTAGCCCCTTTGTCTCCTGTCTCCATGGCTTGTCAGATATATTTACCCATCCAGGCTCCCAGGCTTTTGCCCAACTCTTGCAATGCTTAAAATGCTGGTTTTCAGGAAAGCGCTACTTAGAGCAGACAGAAGCATCTAAATTACAGTTAACCCAAAGTAAACAATTCCCTTTACTGGAGATTTTCTGATTGCCCCAATATCAGTTTTGTTCCACTTTGGGAAGCTCCAAATAGAATATTTTCTGCCAATGTGATCCCCAAAATAGAGGAAACCCTGGATTCTCCTTTTTAATCCCTTAGAGGCACAAATGCCAGGAGCCCTGAGGCCCTAACTAATGGCCAGAGCTTGCTGAAACACAGATTGCCCCACTCATGGGAAACCAGCATTGTTGGAACAAATGCTGGAACAAAACTCAGGAACGAGAAGGCTTTCCATGGATTGGAAATGCCAGTTCTCAGTTTGTTTTGATCTCAGAAGACTTTGAAGCATTTGAGTTGATGTTTTCGGTTTTAGAAACAAAACATCTGCCTGGTCTCCTGAGGCTGTGCCAGGAGTCCCTCGCTCCCAGGAACCCTTTTGTGCTGTCTTCACTTTATTTTCCAACAGAAACCTATTTCACAGGAGAGTTTCCATCCAGTTCCACTGGGAACATCTTCTCAGTCCTAACAAGCCTGGTACTATCAGGGGAATCCCAGATCCCATTTTGAGCTTTGCTTAGTTCTTATTACTTCTTGTGCGGACCTTTGCCTTGCCATCCCAAACTACATGTGAAGAAAGGCCTTGCTGTCCAAGTAAAAGCTTCCAGGTTCAGGGTCTTCCTTCCTATTCTGAGAGCCTACAAGAAGAACTTTCAGTCCTGTCTTTTCAGGCAAAGATTTTTTCTTTCACTCGTTCTTTCCCTTCCCTTTACAATTAATTAGCTAATAATTTTGCTACTGATCCATTCTTCATTAAAAAGCTGAATCCCTTTTGTTAGATCTAGTCGGAACAAAGGTAGGAGAATTTATGTCTTAATTTTAGTTCATTATGGCAGAGAGCATCCCACCCCATCACTCTCCCGCTCCTCCTCCCCTTCCAAACCCTCCCTCTTCCTTTAGAGGATCAGTTATGACTTTGCCCCTAAACTCCTCACACTCTGCAGAGGCATTGGAGGAGCCTTCACTGCCCTTTATCTTCTGCTGCCTCATTAAGAGAAATGAACCTGAGTCTGAGAGAAATGACACAAGGGAAATAAAAATGTAATCCCTTGGTGCCACCTATAATGAATTGTTATGAAAACCATGAAAATATCTGTCTGCAGATATTGTTCTTTGATTTGAAGTCAGTGTTGTAAGCGGTAATTTTTGTCATTAAAGCTGTTAATCTGCGCAGCGTTCCTCATAAGTTTTTATGAAGAAAAACAGCCCTGCTGCCTACATGTTCATGCAGGGAGCTTCTGAGCAGCGCTTCATGAACAGGGTGCTTTTGAATAATTAGCTTTAATTATAGCCAAGGTAGTTGTCTGTCACGGAAATGGGACTGTTTTGTGGCAGCCTGCTGTCCACTGTCATGATGGGATGGAATGAACTGGTTCATCTGTACCTCTCTGACACATTGTTCCCCCACCTGGCTGATGATGGGGTGTAGGCATGTCCCAAAGCACTGAGCTCTGTGTGTGTGTGTGCAATTAGCCACAGTGATTGCCCCAGCCATATGCTTTTGCATTTGGGGTGGGATTGTAAGGGATCATTGCATCCCAAGCAAAGATGAGCCATGGTGAGCAGAGGAGTGCGGGGAGTATTCTTCTTCGTCCTTCAGCTGGCTTACTGCTCACCTCCTTCCTGCAACACGTCTTCATCTCTTCTTGAGTGAGGGTGCTCTGCTGCCACATCTGAATGCTTCCTGAGATCCCAGGGAGTTGCTTTTCATGCTGTGCATGTCAAGACAGGGCTGCAGTCAAGACATGGCAGGGAGGATCCCACAGCTCCCTTCATCTGTGCGCTGGGATCGTTGAATGCATTTCCAGTGCAGTCCCCGTGGGCACTCCGTTACCCCAAGGAGTGAGCACTCTGGAAAGCAAACACTGATGTTGAGGAGGGAAGAAAGCATGGGAGTTTTCCAGTGTTTAGATTAGTCTGACTGAAGGGAATTATGGGCATAAATGTTTTCCTGAGTAACTTCCAGCTCTTACAGAAGTTGCAGTTTGTGTCTCCAGAGCAATTAGCTGCAGCAGAAGAAGGTGGAAATGAGTGTAGATCAGCAGGGAAAATGGGTAGAGATGGGGACGTAACGCAGCTCTGTAAAGCAGGAATCTGCACAGCCTCCCTCCTGTGGTCACAGCCCACCACAAGCTCTTCTCTGGCCTTCATGAGCAGAGAAGTCTCTTCTACATAGCACAACACAGAGGTGCTCTTCAGAACAAACAGGCTGTAGGAGAGTGTGTAATGCAAACTCCAAACTTGGATTAGCTGGAGGGAGCTGGAGCTTGCATTTGAGGCTGTTGCACACTATGAATTGCGAGAAAAGGAGGCACAGGCTGACTGGAAAGAGGACTTTGCAGAAAGGCCATTGTGAAGTGCATGGGAATGGAGGCAATGCTAGAGACTTAAAAATAGAAATAAAAGACCAATAAAGAGAATGAGTTAATAAATCTGTCAAGACAAGAAGTTGATGGAATAATGAAAACAGCTAGCAGGACTTGTAATGGGTCCCACCCCTTAAAGGAAGGTTCTTCCCCATTTGGGCTCTGCTTTGGAAACAGAAGGGATGTAAATAGATGATGATTCAAGACATAATACATTCATTGTCTTTTCTATTGTTATGCATCTATGAACTCTGAAATCCTGGTATTTTACCTGCATCTGGCACTAGACAGGGTCCAGTATAGAATCCTGTGCAAAATACCTCAGGCAAGATGCCTGAACATAATGCTCATAATATCTGTAGAGAAAGTCAGTTCTGTTTCCTGAAATTCTCAAGAGCCTCACTAGCACCAGGTCTTTTATATAAGCAGCCTGGGGCTTTGCGAGTTCCTGAGAAGAAGCTATTTATCTGCTCTGCTTCGAGGTAGAGGACTCCAAAATTTGGCAAATTGCCCTTTATTCTCCAGACAGAGTAGCAGTACAGGACAGACAATTCTTCCCTTGCTTCTGATATCCTGCAGCTCAGCAAGTATTTTCCAGCAGTTTTGGGGATGTAAGAACCAGATCATCAGAGAAGAGGACTGTGCAGACACCATTACATGGTAGGCTGAATCTGCTGACAATAAGTCAATGATTCTTTCTGACATGACTCTAAGAGTAGCAGAAGGACGTCTGTAGGATGACTCATGTTAATGGAAGAATGGTATGTATGACTTGAGATTTAGGACAGATGTCAGGTTCAGAGAAGTGTGGTGTAAGGAAGATCATTTTTATTGGCATAGTAGCAGGAGACAACTTGTCAGAGTGATGTTGACTCCTTTTTTTTTTTTGTGTATTGTTTTGGAAAGTCGCTTGGGAAGGTGGCAAATGGAAAGGGCAGGTGAAGACCTGGCAAAATTTCCAGCCAAATGAAAAAGGTTGCTTTCCTGTGGACAGATAGACCATGTGGTGGTGGTGATTCCATTACCAGCAGTTTGCAAAGGAGCAACCTTGAATGTCTTGGGAAGAGGGTCTTTATCATCTTCAGTGTAGTCAGGATGGTTCCTCCCTCTCAGACCGGCCTGTGTGTCGAGTTTGCACCATTCTCATGTCCTGACTTAAATAAGAGACCCCTACGCAGGCATCGCTTCAAGGGTTAAGCAATTCACTTTATGCCTTTTACCAGCATGGTCACCAACAGGCGTTAAATATTTATGTCTAGACTTAAAATACCAGGGAACAATCCACCAAGTTAAATTAGGCTTCTAATGAGATCAGAAGATACACATCTTCTGCTGGCACTGATTTCAGGCTCCTGGGCTTACTTTTCCTGCTTTTGAAGGCAAAGTATTTCAGGATAGCTTCACAGTCCAAGAGAGGCCCAGTGAATACATTAAGCAAAACTGTGATACTTCCTTTTCTTTGTTTGAGAAGTGTATGTGGGTTGTATTCTTAACTTCATTCTGGTAACTGTAACAGTAAGATCTACAGTAATGATTAAAAAAGCCTTTAGAATGAATTCCAGTCTCTCCTCCCACCTCCTAAAAGCTGGGGTGAAGTTCTATCCAGCTGTCACTGGGAACAAGAAATTCAACGAGACACTTTTAGCAGTATTAGTCTTTTTACGTAAAGTCAATTCTTAATTAATATTGATGTACAATCTATAAGGCAAGGACCAAGGCTGTCTTCTTCTGGTTCGATGTGTAACGGGCACCCCATCTCAGACCTTATTCTTTACTGGTTGCCTCTTTGGGCACATGACATTTATCTACCACGATCTCTGCTGCATTTTGTCCCCCCTGTTCACAGAAATGATTGCAGCTGGAATTTGAGTGGAATTTCCTGCTCTCCCTGGTTTCCGTGTTCCCTCTTGCCATGGGGTCAGGACAGGAAGTGGGATTTTGCAGAATAGTTTGAATGCAGTGTGAGAGACTTCAGAAAAATAAGTGAAGTTTAAATGATATCCACTGCTGCATCTGCAGATGTGCCGGTGTTTGTTCCATTGTGCTGCTGTTTATAGGGTCTGATATTTTCTGTACACAATGGATCCCAACTCAGGATAAGGCCTCCAGACAGTTCTGCCTTATATAGATAACATCAAGAATGCCCAGAATAATTTGCAAGTTATTAGCTAAGTAATAAATTTCACAAGGCTCCACTCAACAGGCAGAATTGTAATTTGCAAGTAGATAAGTGAAGATCTAAAACTCGCTGGCTTAGAAAGAGAGGGAGAACTCAGGACAAGGATTACATACCCTAAACTCCTGGCTGGTACATACCCAAGCATCTCTCTGTGCCTTCAGGTAGGTGCCCTCAAAAGACAAGTTTCTTCCATGAGGTTATAACAGATTCCAGAGCCAGTGTGAGCTGAATAAACAGATAACACAGTATATTGTGTATTACCTCTGGTTGCCATAGCAAGAAAGACTCTTATGGACAAAGCCTGCTGAACAGAAGCCTTTGAGTTGAATTGTCTTTTTTGTGGATGGAAAAGGAGGAGCAAGAAGATGCACAAAAGAGGGAGCTGGATGCAGTCTAGGACTTGAAAGCCACAGGGTTATATTGCTTTTCTGCCTTCTGCCTTGTAACCTTGTATTCATTCCCCATCAGGACAGTGAGGTTTGTCCTGTCCTCACACAGGTATTACGTGGATGAATGTGTTACAGGGTGTCTGGTAGCCAGTGTGCCAGGAGATTGGAGACCTTACAGTACCAGCCTTTATGGAGGGCTGGTCTGCGTCATGTCTCTGTTCTCTGACGTCCACTCGAACCCTTGCAGCTCAAACATGCCGGATCTGCAAGCTGTAAGGGTGAACCAGCTTCCTGGACTTTCACAGCAAGAGTCAGGCTCTGAGCCGTGGCCAGCAGAATCTGGCTGAGAAGCGTGGGAAACTTAAGAGTAAGTGAGAAAATCTGCTCTATCAAGGGCTGTTTTCCTGGGGCTGCAATTTCTGATGCATCCAGCACATTTTTTGGATAATCTGTACTCCTGGAGCAACATTTGAAAGAGTGGAAAGAAAAGTATTTTATCTTCAAAAAAACAATTCATCCAAGAAATTGAGAGGATCATGTCAGTCACTAGCAAAGTAAAGGGAGTTCCTCAGGACTCAAACTGCCACCTTTTGCTGACCCCATTAACCGTTTCCTCAATGGCAGAAGAGTGAAGTGGATTTTCCTCTTCATTACTTTTAAAGTAAGATACAGGGTTTTAAAGTGAAACCTTTCAGAAAGAAGGAATAAATTAATACCTTGGAGGTTTTTTTCCAGGCTAATCTTAATGTCAATGCAGGAGATTCACTTCACCTTATTTTCTCTTCAAATCACTATTTATTTAAGTTTTAAGTAAATAGTGGTTTTTCCTTCAATATCTCATTGTAACCACCCCCTTTTACTAGGACAGTTAAGGGATATTGACATGATTGTTGTAGACGAGCTTTGCTCAGTTGTTTCTCCACTGTGAGTTGTTGCAGTTGTCCAACAATCATAATTTTGGGATGTTTTAGACTACAAGTCAGGCAGGACTGAACTTATGGGAGAAGCATCGATTTAGGGTTGGTGCTTGTCTTAGGAACAGCTTGTAAGGAACAAATGGTTCTAAACCAGTAGAAGCACTTGAGACCTGCCTCTTGCAATCACTTATTCCAGAGTTGTGATATTTGCTTATTTAGCCAATCAATAGACCTTCAGTTCTACATTAAAAGTTGGGAGCCACTGGAAAGTTGCTCTAAGGAACACATGAACTTACTGGCTATTCTTGCCAGGCAGGTTCATGGGAACTCTACCAATCTTCTGCCCCTTGCTTCTTTCTTTTTATCTCTTGGTCTGGCACCTGTCAAAGTGTGCTGGTTGATAGCAGACATCCCATAAATGCATGCCTAGAAGCAGCTCATAAGTCTGTTACTAAAAGAGCCCTACTTTGTAGGCTAGAAGCACCATGTTCCTGCTGAATAAAACCAATGACATCACCTTCCTAATTGGCTAACAAGGCAAGATGTCATTCCACTAAAATTTATATACAAACATTGACCATTTTTCTTTACCGTTTGTACTTTTTTTCAGTGGGATTTTGGACAATATTTGAGAAGGTTGACAAACGGGACAAAATCTGCGTGAAGGTTGTGGGGTTTTTAAATAAACTTTCCAAGAAGAAATTTGGAAATATTTAATTTCTAGCCAGCTGTGGATTCTACTTGGGGTAAATAGCATCCCTGGCTCCTTGGTAAACAGCATCCTCTACTCCTTTATTTGCTATAGCCACAGCTGATACAATGTCATGGGAAATCTGAATTCTGCCAACTGTACGGAACTCCTGAGCAGCTGGGTTGCAGCCGTTACCTGTGAATTACCTTGCTCAATGCATATGTGTTATTTCTGCTTCCTTCTTCTATGGTCCTGAATTAGGACTTCCTCCATCACTTCTGCAATAGAAACTCTTACTATCTAGCTGGTTTCCACATTAGTGTATGTGTGCCATAATTACTTTAAAATTCGTCTTTTCCCCCCATTCCAATGAGATAAACTCTAGTATTCTTACTTAAGGCACAGGGAATTAAGGCCACAGAAATAGTAAAGGCTACATTCACAAAGCCATCTAGATATCTAATTTCTATTGGGTTCCTATAAAGAATTTACATGTTGATAGCTCTTTATGGCCTGGGGTCTGAAAAACTATTTGCGGATCCTAATTTTCAGGTGGAGATGAGTATTGCCTTACAAAAAAAAAAAGAAAAAAAGAAAAAAAAAGCTATGGCATTTATGTCCTGTATGAGTTTTGAAAAATCCTTCAGGAAGCCTGCAACTAAGCAAGGCTCCAGATTCAAATCTCCCAACACCGAGCCACTCTACCTAATTGATGCATTTCGTACTTGTAGGAATGTAGCCAATTTTTAATCTTTGATCTTGGTGTGAACTTACTTGATGCTATAAATGTTGAATTTTTACTGTATGTTTGTACTGTTACAATTATGAAATTGACTTCTCATATTTATCTTCCTTCAGGAAACTGAGCAACATGATTATTGGAATCGCTTCTTTGAAGCCTGCGATTCCACTGTGGTTTTTTTTCTTTAGGCTGTCTCCAAGCAGTGACACCATGTCTAGGTCTCATCATAACAGCCCTAATGAAAAAGCAAACCGAACAACCCATCATTAGGTTCATATGTCCTTTAGGATTCACTAATATCGCAGTGAGTCAAGCTGCAGCGCTATCGTTTTGGCTGCAGTGTTTTATGGTCTCCCTGACCGAGTGAAGTCACACGGTCATCTGCGCTGAGGTGTGGGGTGAGCAGCATGCGGTCTCCTTGGAAACTGCAAAGTTGTGCGGGAGGCAGGAGTGCATGTCCCAGAAACAGCAGAGAGGAGAAGAGAGTCTGATTGGAGATATCCAGCTGGAATTTCACTGGAGGAAAGCACGTCTGATAACTTGGCCTGCTAAGCCTTTCATCTGACCTGCTGCTCTCCCCATGTCTCACCCCTCTAACCTCCCGTTAAAAATACCAGTGTGTTTCCTCGCTGGCCGGACATCCTGCCAGTGAGCTTTGGTATCACGGGGAGCTGAAGCACACAGATCTCTGATGCTGCAACGTGCGCCGTGGGCTGTCACCCTAAAGCAGCATAAGCTGTGCACAGCCGAGCAGCAGTTCAGGCGCCCACTTCAGTGCCTACTTGTCACAGGGTTTGTCTTCCCCACACTGTATGTGATTAAAGCTCCTGTGCTTACAGCAAAGGGGTTCCCAGCTGTAGCAGTAGGTTCAAATCAGTGCTTGCCAACAATTAACTGCCAATGCCAATTATTTTCCCTTCCATTGTGATAACAGCTTAATATTCTCTAGAAAGGCACTGCCAGCTTTGAAAATCAGAATATAAGTTGACTCCAGTTCCTCTGCTAAAGCTCCCCATAAAATTCCCCCTATTTAGCTGGCAGTTGGTTGGCGACTTTGGTTGTTTTATTGGTATTACAAGAGCACCTGGGAATCCCAGTTAAGACCTGCAGCCCTGTGAGGATGGGAGCTCCTTGGCCAGGTGCTGGAGAAGGCAGGTCCAGCCCCAGAGAGTTTGTACGCTTTGTGCCGTGGTGCAGTGATGGATGAATTGGACAAACTGGGCAGATGTGGCTTGGAAAAAAACTTGCTGCAATGGGCTACAGAGAGCTTAGCAGAAAGGTCAGCTGGCTGCTTGACTAATGGAAAGCAATGGGAACAATCTGTAAGCGCTAAGCACAAGTAAATGATAAGATACAGTTTACCAGAGGATAGGTAATTGGACAGGTTTTTGGCACAAATGGGTGGAGCAGTGTGGGAGGACACATGGCAATGCTTAAGGGAGAAGTTGGCTTGCAGCTCCTCAGACTTGTCTGGGACACAGTAAGCCCAGGAAGTTTCTAGGCTTTAATTATCTTTAAAAAACCCCTAACAAGCAAATCCAACCACTGAGGTTTACTTCTACCAATTCATTTTCACTGGTGCTCAGAAAAGTTTCCTAACTTTGTTTTTATTTGTGTTCTATTTCCTATGAAATTTATGGTGATCAAAAATTTAAAATATATCTTTTGGTACAAGTTTTCAGACTTCTTTCAAAGACACATTTTCAAAACAAAACACTGCATTTTTTAAGAGAAAACATTTCACCAAAAGAAAATAATAAAATCCTTGTTGATTTTCTTTGTCTGGTTTTCACAGGGAAAAAATCTGTAAAAAGAGCTCCTCGTGTTGAATGCTTTGGCTAGCAAAAATTTCCATGTGTGTTGAAAAGGTATTTTTCCTGATGAAAGCACTTTAACCAACTTCTGAAATTAGAAAGAAATAATATTAAAGGAAATTGGGTAAAGTTTCCCAAAGGGAAACAAGTGACAATGTTAAATAATTTAAAGCCAGGGACTCAGCCTTTTCTCAAACAACTGAACAGAGCTTCCTTGAACTCCTCTTGACTTTTCGGTGCTGTGTCAGAGTATGGAGATTACTGTTGGAAAACATTCTGGAGGCAGGAGTGAATGCTGCACTGTTTTAAGAATGAAAAAAATTGCAGCCCAAGCCTTCCCTCCCACCCCTCAGCTCCAGCTCTTGCTTTGGGAGGCAGGATGTGCCTCAGTTACAGGAGTGCTTAGTGGCCGAAGTGCTGGACGGAGGGTCTCTGTGTAACAGGAGGCGGTAGCTGCTCTGAAGAGCTTGCAGACAACAAACAAAACAAAAACGATGGAAAGAATGAAGAGGTTCAAGGACAGCTCCTGCTAATAGTGATAGGAAATCTGGATAGAAGCTCAGGCCAGAACATATAGCTGAGATTTTACAGAAAATGTTTGCCTAGAAGACAGTGTAATCTCACTACACTGAGCATCCAGGTCCAGGAAAGGAGCAGTGTGCTGGAAAGAGGAGCTACACTGGCAGAAGTGTATAAAGAAAAATTATGCTCTTTGTTCAGAGGAAAATTTTGGATTGGAATGCACTTCACTGCCTTAACTATTGAGGAAAGTAACACAGAAAAAGAGTGCTTCTGGGAGATTTCTGTTAGAAATTGCAAAATCTTTTTCCCCCCTTTCTCTGCCCAGTGCAATTAAACAGTAATAGGAGTGCGTTGCACAGTTTATGAAGCAATAATCCAGTTCCCAAATGGCTAAACCGGGAGACTGATGGCCAAGTCATTTATCCCAATGAGGAAAATAGATTATTGCTCAGGAAAGCAGCAGGATGGCATTGTTACAATTATTCTGCTGTCTGAGTTTATCAGTTCAAAAATCTAGAAGCGAATTCTTTCTCTGGGATCAGTTGCTGCTTTCCTTGCTTGCATTGCCAGTCCTGTGCGGGGAGTCCTGCTGGCTTTGCCACAGTTACCTGTGGAGCAAAGTATAGCACTCAGTGAAAAAGAGTGACAGGACGAGGGTTTCAAGGCTGCAACAAAACATGGTAGCTAGTGAAGTCAGTGCAATTTTGGCCGGGATATGTGGAGACATAACATTATGAAGTAGGAATGTAACAGCTCTCATGTGACTGCACTGGGGATATTGTGCTTAGTTCTAAGCACCTCGTTAACAGAAACGTATTAACAAATTGGAGGGGATCCAGAGAAGAGAAAGTCATTTGGGTATGTTGATTTACGAATTAAGATGGGCTTGAGTGGCCGATGTCCAATCTGAATCCATGTTGGAATGTCGCCAGATCTTGCAGATGTTTGTAGGTTCAGGACTTTATGATCCTGAGTCCGCTGGAGTCAGTAGAAAGATTCCCATTGGCTCCACTGTTAGCTAGATTTGGGTCTGCTTGAAGAAACCTTGGCTGAACAGTGATTAAGGCTAAGGATATATATACACATAACTTGGAAAAAGAGTAAATAAAGGGGAATGTGATGTAAGCTTGGAACTATTAGAAGAGTGCAAATGTGAGGACCACCGTCTTGGCTGACATACTGGGAAAATGAACTGGGGACCTTCAGAGTTGGAAGCAGGAGCTTTTTAACATCTTGAGCCAAGGTGACCAGACTGCAGCATGTCCCTCTTCTCTGGATCTGGGAGGAGAATGGCATGCAGGGTGCCCTCGCAGATGGTCTTATCCCAGCCTGACAAGCATAAGAAACTCCTTAGCATTAATTGTCAGAGCCATCATTTTAGCAGCAGGGTGATAAATTTAAGGAAAAGAAATGAGTTTTGCAGCCGTTAACTGATGTGCCAGAGTTACAACACCCCCATGTATTCGTTTGCATAAGCCTTCTGAATGAACAGGTTGGACAGCTACTCAGCAAGCAGATTGTCCTTGCTGATCACTTAGTTTTTGTTATCGTAGGACTATGATGCAACTCCTCCTCTCTCATATTTAATATATTAAAAATGAAAAAAAAAAAAAGGAAAGCAAATGTCACTGGACTTTGAGTGACTGATAGTGCTGCTAATGTCCAGTGAAAGTGTGTTGGCTCCAGCCAGTGCATGTTATGAATTTACTTGGATTTACTTAGTTCTATATAAAGAGTGGATCAGACAGGGTTTTTCTGATCGTTTTTGTCAAAAGTACAAATGTGATGCTGGAAAGGCCCAACGGATGTTGTTTCATGTCAGTGACATAAGATGGGGCTAAAATCTTTCCAAACTTAGTACTGTAGGTGCCTTAACAGACTCGGTAATATCACAGCAGGGAACAGCAACGTCACATCTGGAACATTATAAAATTGGCAATGCTGAAAAGGCATTAGTAAACATTATTAAGAATTCCTTGCAGGCAATTAGACTGCAACAATATCTTTCGAGAAAGTTTTTTTTTTCCTTTTGCATCTTTATTTCTATCTTGCTAATGAGAGACTAATGAGCCACAGACTTGTTACCTAGAAGGAATATCTCAACAAAGCTCTAGTGAACTTAAAACCAGTATTTACAGACTGATGACTGTTCACATTCATTATGTGTTTTAAATGAGAAGGGACTACAGTAAAAGAAGAAAAAAAAAGGAAACAAGTTGTTCCTTGCTAAGAGAGTTCTGAAACTCTAAATGTCAAATGTTTCCTAATGCCAAGGTTAGAGCCTTCCACCTTTCCCACCATTTAAGGCTGAGCACAGCTATGTGTGATTTTTGTGTGTTTCTGCTTTGCTGTTACCAAAATGTTCATCTTCTCTGACCACTGCAAAACCTTCTTGTTGATTTCAAAGGTTTTAAGAGATTTTTTCTTTTCTTTTTTCTTCCTTTGGAAACCAGGCCAGTAAGCCAAAGCTTTAGGACCCGCTGTCTGTGTAGGTGGACATTGGCATATGCCCATTTCAGTCATCCTGTTCACAGGTTTGTGTGATCACAGTGTCTCTGTCTTTTTTCTGGCTTCCTAATCTTAACTATCTGAAAGGCTGCAGATAAGACATTGGAGAATCTCAAGCAGAGCGCACTTACAGTTCCAGGCACAAGGAAATCATTCAGAGCTTATCAGTAGCTCTGATACAAGTCTAGTGATTAGGGCACATGGATGGGACTTGGGAGCTGTGGTTGAAATGAGTTGCTCTGCTACAATGTTCCTGTGTCCTTGAGCAACCCATGTATGGATAGTTTTTTTAAAAATGCTCTCTTACAGGCTGGAGGCCTAAACCCTTCCTGAGGCATCAGGCTGGGTAGGCCATGGACTGAGACCAGCATCTCTAGGATGTGTCCCTTCAGCACACCGAAGACAGAGACCTTTGCAACAGGATCCCACTCAGTACTTGAGGAGGCTCATCATGTCAAGTGAGGAGAATTTAGTCTCCAACGAGTATAGGCACCTAAAACAGAGCATGTGTGACCACACTATAAATCTGCTTGCACCTTCCTCTCCTCTTCCCACCCCAAATCTTCATGTGTTCAAGACATGGTGGCAGAAGTGGCCTCACAGAGTCTTTGTTCACAGAGACAAGGAGTGTGCAAAACCCTTTTTGACTTAGAAACAGCTGGTTTAACATCATTCTCTTTGTGAGGATGAACAAAAGTTTTTAATTTTACTTCAGACAAAGTTAGGAAACCTTGAATGTTGCCACAGGATAGTTCTTGGGCTGCTCACTTTCTCTTGAATTTTCCAGGGTTGTTTTCTCTTGGGATGTCTGGTTAACTTGTTTAAGTTGTCGATTCCTCTGGTGTCTTGCATCTTTCACCTTGACCCTCTTATCCTTGGCTTCTCCCCTTTCCAGTCTGTATCCCACATGCTTATTTGTTTTATCTGGTCCGTTACAGAAGCCATTGTGTTCACTGGAAGCTGACGTCTGGGACTTGGCACCCACTACAGGGCTAACAAAAGGCTGTAATCCAGGCTTTTGAACCATTCATCCACACGGCTTTACGTCAGCTGCGCAGGGGTGCAAACCTGTGATTCCCAAGCGCAGGGTGGCTTGTCCCACCTGTTCCATCATTTCTCCACCTATGTGCACTCACTCTGAGGACTGTAAGCAATTACTCTCCTAGGTACTAAATACGATATGCAGCACATGGTAGTGTAAAATTATGGAATTTGGGGGTTTTAATGAGCTCAGGTGCAATACAAAAGAACTTTTTTTTTTTCCCTGTCCATAAAATTATATGGCTTGGAATCAGGGGTTTATACAGCCCTGGACAAAGCTATTTTATTTAAAGGGTGGGTGTGGGGGTGGGGAGGGTAATACAACAACAACAACACCCTAGTCCAGCACGATTATATGCAGATTTGTTCATAAATCTGGGCTGGAGCAGATGTGCTGCACATGTTGAAAATCCCGAGCATGTTGCTGGAACTTAAAACATAAACATGAACCTGTTTCCAAAGAGGAAAATCTGCTCACAGCAAGGAGCTGACCCCGTGCTTTAAACAAAGATCAAGTCCGTTCTGCCTGTTGTGCCTTTGCCATGTGTTTACTTTCCTCGCTTGGTGCCGAGGGTAGCTTAAGGAGTAGCCAGAAGAAAAGAAGCAATTTACCTAGGTCAGAAAAGAGCCAGTGTCACTCTGGGCTTAAGGAAACAAGAGGTAGGATGTGACCCAACTCATCCAGCTATCAAGGGTCCTATTAGACTGGGTCAGCAGTATCCAGTCATGCCAGACTTCTCATCTGTATTTTTAGATGCTTGAAGTCTTTTGCCCTGTAGCTAAATCTTGTAGAAAAACATAACTGCACTTCACAGTGGGTAAGGCTGTAAGAAATAGTCTGCTTTAAACACAAGCCTGCACTCTGTAGGTAGTTGAAAGTGAAGTTCCTGTAGCTGGCTGCGTGATTAAATTCCTTTGGAGGGTAGCAGGGCATGCTCTTGAAGATCCTGCACCCTGACTGAGTGCCACCATACTTGCTCTTCTTAATAGTGACAAGCTGAAATGCTGGCAGCCCGTCCTACATGAGTTTCCAGATATCAGCACAGTCTGATGTATGTTTGATAGTGTGGTAGCATGTGATGTGTTTTCCTCTTTACTTGGGTTTTCATATTGTCAGAAAGAGGGTGTGGGTTTCTCAAGGGACACTAAGAATGCAAAGTGCTTTCTTCCCAACCCTTGAAAAAGATTAGCCCTCCAGGTAAGGGGCAGAGGTGACTTTGGTTAATAGGAGGCTGCTTACATCCTATCTGCTCCCACTGGGTGTTTAGATGAAGAAAGGAGTTTATTCTTCATCAACCAGGCATGATGATACCATGACCTACATGAATATAGAGGTTCCAGCTCGCTTCTTCTGGAGGAATGGCAATGGTGGATATGGTTATATGTGTGCATGTGCATACGTTCTCTTAGCTCTCCATGGAAGATGCTGGGTTAAGGCATGATGCTCACCCACTTTTCCCACTGCCCACAGGCTGAGCTGCTGGTGGCGTTAAGAACTTTGGTCTCTAGGACTCGTGTACACATTTGTACCACTACTTGCACTGGCAGTCAGCTGCAATACCCTGCTTACGGGAGGAGGATATTTGTCTGGAGGTTTCAAAGCTTGGAAGCCTTCACCTCTCTGGTAAACTGCTCACGTTTTATTTTTCTTTAAATCAAAGAGCCATGAAGGGGAATGACTGTTAAAAATAGTCAAGTTGACGTAGATGTGGATTATGTCAGAAAGGGAATGAGCAGTTGATGCTGAGAGCAGTCACAAATAAAACATTTCTCCTTGGTTAGTTGAAGGTGAGGGAGACACGTATCTGGATCTGCCCCCTACTTATTGCCACCTTTCCTGCCCAACATCTTTCTTTGCCACCTGTGCCTCCAGGGATTGGGTTGCCCTGCTGGAGGTGTTATGGACATTAAACCTGTGAGGTACCTCTGTGCTTTGTTGGAAAGGGTTAACCAGGTATTGTGATGTCTAATTGAAAATGGGGGTTTATTTGAGAATCGCTCACACGTACGAACTCCATTAGCTAATCAGCTTTCCAGGGGGTTTCACAGTTTTGAAGCCCAGAGGCTCCTACCACTGACAGTCCACAGCCCAGGCACCACGCCACGCAGACGAAGCTAAAAGGGCTGTCAGTGCTGACAAGTTCACCTTAAACTGGAAAATTTTAAATGTTCCCAGTGGCCCAACTATTTGTCCTTCCACCTGACTACTGTTCAATCCATTGCCCGCAAATATGCTAAGAGGAAGAAAAGATGCGTTATTATTAATAAATGAATGGAGCTATTTGCTATTTATTATTTAAGCCTTCAATACTGGCAGGCTTTAGTGATACATGAAATATAGGCAAGTAATTTATTTATTAGGGAAAATAATGATTTTTTCCCCCCCCTCATTCTGGAGCCCTCTCTGACCCAAAACAGCAGGGGGTTTATCAAATACAAATACGATGACTTGTAATTTTAGAGTCTTTCAGAGCACTGTAACTGACAACCTTTTTAACATAAGTACATTGAACAAATAATTTATAGAAGTATTCTGGGAATATTTTAGGGTGTTTTATTACTACTTCTGAAAGCTATGGCATGTTATTGATTTTGGTGTATTAATATAACCTAAAAGTGAGGGCACATGCTTGCCTCCTAATCCAAATCAGCTTTGATGGCAGCCCATATATTTTACTGAAAGGAGCCTTGAACTAATGGCAGAGGTTAACAATTACACATCGTAGCCAAAAGTTTAAGATAATGAATTTTGCCCATTACACACTGTCCAGCTCCAGCCATGGGAAGTTCCCCACTATGCCCTCCTTGATATCTCATCCGAATTTCTCCAGTAGCTATTTGTCAGAAGTTTGATGCCTTATTCTTGCATGTGTGTCATGCAATTTACCTTGTATTCATGAAGGCTTCCACTGAGGAAGTGTAATCATCATTACTGTTTTCTGTATGCAATAAAAATAGTGTATGTCTCTTAAAATGAGACTGCTTACCTGCTTTATATTTTTTTATATATTTTTTTATATGTTTGTGTGTGTATACACAGGCATAGATATATATAACAATAGCTGTGATACATACATTACTCGTGTGGGTGTTGCTCTGTTTTGTACTTTGCTGTTCCTGCAGTAGTTCTCCTGGGCACTACAGAGATGTTCAGTTTCTCCATCTGCTTGTCTCCATCTGTCCAAAGGGTCCAGAGCAGCTTCAGTGCAGCGTGTCAGGAAGATTGGTGCCTCTAGCCCTTACTTTCTGGTGGCCTGGGTATCTGTCTGTTTAATGCTTTGGTGAAACTGGATCAAGTCACCTGTCTGCTGAAAACTGTCCAACGGTACTAATACCTGATTATTGCCATCAGGGTGTGTGTGTCAGACAGATGACTCAATAGAAGACTCTCTGAACTGCACTACCAAATGCATGTTCCTTTTTTCTTTTCTTCCTGTTTTCTCAGTCATTGTCACTGCTGACAATTAGTTTAATCAAAATTAACTCAGTTCTAGAGGACTTTTTATCCCACATTTAGTTCTTGTCTTTATAAGGGAATAGTTGACAGTCTTTAAGTGCCTTGACATAGCAACTGTGTGAACCAGGATTTTTCTCTAGCTGCAGTTTCTTAAGAGCGTCCATATTGTTCAATTGCCATTATCTTTCTTATCTTTCAACAAACAGTCGTTCCTTTATCTCATCTTTATGTTTTCCTGATCACTCAAGTGGTGCCATCAGTGATGGCTTGGCCATGGGAACTGCTGGTTCTGCTCAGATTTCTAGAGAAAGGCTTGAGGTGCTCATTGGAAAAGACTCTAAAGTCTTGAGGCACTGTCATCCTCAAAGCCAGAAAGACTCTTGCTTACCTTTACTCCGTGACTTTTGTTTAAAAAGCCTGGGCATGGGCAAGTGTGTGAGGTGGACTGAAAAGTATGTCTTAAAATAGCATAAAATATGGACTTTTAAATTTTTTTATTTGGGGTGAGGAATTCAGTCAAAATAACTTTGGAGGGGGAAAAATGCCTACAGATCTTGAAGAGCAGGGAATAGGCCATCTGGCTGAACATGCCGCCCATTAAAATGTACCTTAATCCCCTCTTCCTGCTTTTTTGCCATATGCTTTGCTGTGTGAAAAGTCAGGTACAAAGCGGTGCCCTTAAAAGAGAAGTTTAATTCCTGGTCACCTAAAAAGGTAACTTCTAATTAAATCCAAAAGAGGCATTTTATATTCCTCATAGTAGATTTACTCGCATCTTTATTTTCCAATAAAATGCGCTTGCTCCTCCTCTCCTTGTGGCATGACTGATGTCACTTCCCACCCAAGAAGTTTCTGGAGGAAGGACTTTTCTTTCCCCTTTTTTTACGCAATTTAAAATCGCTTTACTGGTTTTGGTGGTAAAACTCCAGCACCACTTGTGTCCTGCTGTAGTTAACATACTCATTCTCAACGCAGGAACACCAAAGGCCTTGAGTTGAAGTTGAAGTTACACCCTGTACGCCTGCTTCCTTTGCAGTCAACATTTAATGGTTTGTAAATAGTAATAACATACTTGTAAAGGAGAGGAGGTGCTATGGTGGATTGCAGTTGCAAGTGTAAATTAGTTCTTGGGCCTGTCGCAGGCAGGACTTTATCGGTATGGGCTTTGGAACATACTGTGATTCTCATAAACTTTTCAAGCTTTCAAAGCAAATCTTCAAGCCCTGGCTAATTCACTAGTCTTCCTGCCAGTTGGTCCAGATTTTTAAGATGGTTTTGGTGCTGGAACTTGTTTCTCATGTTGTCACATATTTAGATCGATACAGAGGCCTGAAAATCTATGAATAAACTCAACAATAAGCTCAACCTTTCATATCCTGCACCCCTTGTGTAGGATAGTCCAGAACAGTGGTGGGACAGGCAGGTAGTTTGCCCCAACTCCGTTGTTTAATATGATGTAGACATGCCCACTACAGAATTGTATTTCCTGATGTGCGATAGACCGCACAAACTACAGCACTCCTCTCCTTCAGGTGCATGTGGTACAGAGAGCTCCTGATGTTTATTTTTAGGTTCAGTAGATTTTATTGGGTTATTTTCTTACCCTGTGAACACAGGCACCAGGTAGTCAATAACAATCGCTCCATTAAAAAGAAAAAATAAAATTTTCAGCTTAGCTGCACACACTAGAAATGAAAAAAACGAAGGGGGAAAGATGAGGGGAAAACCAGATACCAAACATTGTTTTACATGTCACAGAGGCTGTTGTTCTATAGATTCATGTCTTTGAATGAGTGCAAGCAAAATGTTACAGAAAAGGTGCATTGTATCATGTTCTTCTTCCATTCTTGGATATTATCAACTCTGAAAATCAAAATGCTTATTTAACAGCTGCATTATCTTAAATTAACTTTTGGCTTCCAATCTGAGAACATTTTGGCCGAGACAGGACTCTCCTGATGTTACAAACAAATCAATAGGAGGGCCAGGAATAGAAGACAAATAGGCCTTCTGAGCTCCTTTTAGCTACCAGACCTCCTTCAACTCAAAATCACGTTATGCCTGAACCCATAGCCAAGTGAACACTGGGATTTTAGTTCCAGAAAGGACAAGCTCCAAATCCTCCTCTCCCATTGCCTGGAAGTGCTTGGTTGGCGTTCAGCACCTTCCTGGGCTGTACCCTCCCTTAATGCTCTAGTTCTACTGTCTCCACAAAAAGCAAAAAAACCCCAACCACCCCATGTCTCCTGCTCCTAAACATTCATCTCCAAGCACCAGTCACAACTGGTTTGTGTTCCCTGCTTGCTTCTGCCATTGAAGCTTTATTTAGGCTTGATAGTGAGTGAAACAGTCAGGTGTAAGATTTTAGGTCTCTGCTCAGACGAATCATGCACGGTACATGCCGAGCAGCCCGAGTGTTTACAACAGCCTGTGACAGAACGTGTTACTCGTTGTGACTTGAGGCACTGCCATAGAAATATGGCACATTGCACGGAAATTGCTTTTGCAGCAAGCTGAAAGTCAGGTTATTAGGGTCTGCTATTGGATTAATCCACCAACATGCAATCCAAGCCAATACCAGCAGTGAGGATTTATTACTGGCCGTGACTTTCAATGACATCAGAACTCATGATGAAGTCATGGGGTGTGTGTGGTTATGTGCACATGTGCCTGTGTGTGTCTGAGAGTGATTGTTGTGAGGGACAGAGCGAGCGACTGAGCTGGGAGTGAGTTCCCGTGGTGCAACACTGCACCCGGAGCCCTCTGCAGTGTCTCATGTCCTGTGCTTGGGGTTGGAATCTCCTCCTGAGGTGCTTAGCCTGAAAACTATTTGTGTCACTGGAAAGCACTTGGGGATGAAGGAGGAGTGCAGTTTGTGTCTCAGTTACACGTATGAAGCCTGTTGAGGTTACAGAGTAACTGGGGATAGCGGTAGGTCCCAAAGTCTTTGCCATGTGGTTCACCAGCCCTATGAATATTTGGGTTACATCCTTTCCACTGATGCTACCACACAGACTGCCAATTTGTTCCGAAGCTGTGTTTTGGGGGAGATGCCGGGAATGGGACTGAACTATCACCTGCTCCATTTGCATATAGTCCAACAAACTGCCAACAGATGACACCGATTTCCAGCCACAATTTGCCGTTACTGATTTCTTACCTGTGATTAAAGCACCAAAAGGCCCCGTCCTTTACTGCCAACCAGGACCAGCAGTAATTTACCTCTTTTAGCAAGGCAAAAAGTTTACGAAAAAGCAAAATATTTCTGCTTTTCCTTGCAGCTGTTAGACCAATGTCCTGTCCCCCCTTCACTCCAATCCTGTGAAACACAAATAGTCATTTTGTCCTCAGATTTTGTCAGTTACCAGCCTGTGGGTAACCAGCTCACCATTGTACCTGCCAATAATCAGCAAGTTTTAATGTCTAAAAAAGAGACCCAACTAATAAGGTAATTAACCAGTTATTATATGATAATGACTATGCACTTGCATGGTTGATGGCTTCAATGTAATTAAAAACTTTTAATATGTGCCTGTTTGTGACCTGTAAAACAATTAAGGGGTTCTGAGGGTTCAGGCTTTTCTTTCTTTCTTTGCTTTTTTTATGCATATAGGTTTTTCTGTCTTTCAGCCCTCTGAGCTGAAAGCAGTAAAATTACATGAGACTTAGAAATAGATTTGATTTACGCAAATTCTTTGGAGGAGATAGAGGACTGCAGCCTACAGGCCACTGACCATCGCGACCTGAGCTTTCCTCAATAGGGCAAAGAATATTTGTTTTGGATTAAATCACAGAGAGTTAAGAGACGCTTTAATTTTAATCTTTGATTTAGCAGAAGATTTAGGCTGCTGCCGGAACAGTTCTTCAATATTTTAATTTAAATCTGAGCATGAACATTCCTGAAGTAAGTATAACTCCTCATGGATTCAAGTTAAGCATGTGCTTAAAATATTGCTGAATCAGGTGGGAGTTCGTTTTTAAACTTTAAATCCACAAAAGGAATAGTCTTCATCTGACTAACATGTACCTTGTTGAGATTCTATCCTGAGTGCCTCTATCTAACAGCGCTGAAGAATCAATAACTTCCTATTTCTTCCGAATATTTTTTTTGCTGTATTGAAGACTGCGCTTGTTGCTACAAGAGTCTTTTTCCTCCTCCTTTAGATGTCCCTCTCCAATTGGTAATTTATTATTATTTTAAATCAGCACACACATAAACATTGCTATTTTAATTAGGGAGAAGCAAACAGAAGTCACAGGCTATAAGGCACTGTGAATATGCCTGCTACTCTCACATTTTAATTATTTATTGGAGTAAATAAAATTAAATATTTTCATAGCAATCCAGAACAGGATTTGAAGTAATTACTCTGTCAAATTCATCAAAAATTCTCTCATCAAAATAAAAACCTTGATGTCATTGAATAATTTATAGTACAAATACACAGAAATTGTAAAGTATTATAAATAGAAAACTGGAGGGTAAGTGAACATGAATTAGTTAAGGGTTATGTTTCTGAAAGAGCCTGTCATAAGCTGTATAAATTTTTAATAAGTGTTTTTGAGGCCTAATTTTCAGTGTACAGTATATACCAACAACTACAGGAAATAACCCGAAAATGGTGATTTAGAAACACAGCTGTTTATGAGAGAGGCCAGATTGTGACTCCTCTTCCTGGGCCTTTCTCTCATACAATTTGAACTAATGATGTTTGCCACTGAATGCCGATGGCTTAACATGAATCATCTGCCTAAATAGCAAATACATTAAGTAAACCTAATCTCTATTATTATCTATGAATACCAAATGCTGGGACAATATCTAGCCTATTAAAACCCCAACTGTTTGGTGAGGCATCCGTACGCTGATGACAACACCAGCTTGCCTGTGCTCAGATTTTGATGGGGTTTCTGGTGTGACTGAGGATCTCTCCTCAGCTGGAATGGGCTATTGGTCTCCACTGGCACCCACAGGGCCTGATCCTGCAAGCTGCCATCTCCATACCAAGTGTAAAAGGAGCTGGAAGCGCTCAGCATCCTGCAGGTTGATGGTGACTTTTGCATTTGATCTTGTAATGCCGAAGGTGACTCTCCATATTACTGGTAACCTGATTTCAAGTCCCATGACTTCATTTGTTCTTGTCTTTCTAATTCTATTGAGTTCTGGATCAAAATTCTCTGCTAAAAGGCCTCCCATAAACAAATCAGCAACAGATCTGGACCTTCCTGCATTAAAGCCATTGTTTTCACTGGATCTAAGACAGATGCAAATATCAACAGCCTTTTTAAAAACAACCACAGCCAACTCATGGTAGACTTGAAAAATAAAGCTTCCTCCTTCCCAGTCAAATGAAACCTGAGCTTTATGGCGGGATCTGGATCTAAGGCAGCAAAGGAAACCTTCTGTAGCTCCACTGATGCTGAGGGAGTTCTGGATGCAGTGGTGTAAGGCTGATGTAATGCCACTGGAGTCAGTGGAGTTATTCTGACTTAATCCCATCGTAATGAAGCCTGGAAGTCTTTTTTTACTTCCTTGTTATTAGGCAAATTCTACTTCTATTCCTAAAAGCAGCGTTAGGAGTTAAAGAAAATAGATTTGGTGCCATTTGCCATTTATTCTATTTTAAGAGGGATCATTTAAGACAGGGTTTTTTCCTTGGCTTTCTTGTAGCATATCACCGTCTTGGTAGACATGTCAGTTCAGATCATATCTGGCTAAAACTTTGGTTTTTGAAAGCCAGTAAGAAGCATGCACTTTTTTTTGATCAATATACGTTACAGAAATAGACCCAGGTAATGATTTTCAGACAGCTAAGCCAAGGAAGCTTTATCAGATGTAGAATATGCTATCTCATTTCATGCGTGCATCTACCTCTGGCTAGGTTCTTTCTATTTTGGGGACCTAAAGGGCCTCAGCAAGGTAGCTCTGCTTGTAAATCTCTGCTACATCAGAAAGGTCAATATCCAAGATGCAGAGCAGACACAGAGTGACAGGAAGTGGGAGCAGGATAGGAACAAGTTAAGAATTGCAATCCTTCTCTGCTAGAAAATGAAAAGCCATGTACAGAACTCATGGGAACAGTTAGGAAGTACTCAGGAAGCTTTGGAAAGCTTTGGCTTACGCAAACGTAAATGTAGCCTAAATTTTGCATTGATTCTCTGCACAAGGTGAAAAACACCCAGCTTGAATATAGCACAAGACAAATCTATTGACTGCAGAGTAGACAGGGAAATTTATTGCTGTACTGTTTCTCTTCCCATTTATCAGCCAAGATTTTCCTAACTGGCTGCATTAGCAGTGCCACCAAGCATTTTGTGGAGGTTTTCAGTGACTCAGGGATTTAGTCCTCAGCGTAATTACCACCTAACTCTGTGTTCCCCATTCTGGATGAGGTGGGCAACATCTGCCTAGTACCCCAAAGATGACATTGCTTCACACCAGATTGCCAGCAAACAAGTTTTTAATGACTTTTTAATTAAAAAGAAACCATCTGATCATTTTACACTTAAATTTTATCTGTAATAAGACTTTCTGTTCTTATAAATCTAGGCTACCAATGTCTGCATGGAGCATAGAGATGGAGGCTTCCATGTATTAGTTATTCACTCGGTCCTTCCTTTCTCTCTGTTTAATAATTGATAGGCACAATCGTTCCTCCTACTTCCTCACTGTAGTCAATAGCATGTCATCCTCTGCTGTCATCTCAGGTCATCTTCCTGAACTTCTTAGGTTTAGGAGTCAAGTCTGGTATAGATAAGTTAAAACTTTTGATAGTAGAAAGAGATATTCATTTAATATGTTGCTAATCATTACCAACCCATTTTAAAATGAGAAAGTAGCTCGTATAGGGAATCGCTTAATTTCCCTAAGCACATTTGGGTCTCACTTGCTTTAAAGACGTGCTCTTAGCTTGATTTTTCTCTTTGGGTTTGGGGTCTTTAACATTTCCTCTTCTGTTGCTTGTGGTTTCATTGTAACATTATTCTCACCGCTTTTCCTCTTCCATCTATTTCACTTTCTACTCCACAAGGATATTGTAGTTTTTTTGGACGTCAAATGGAACGACAAAGGGAAAAAATCCCCGCAATTCTTTTTTCAAACTATGAATAGTTTTCCTTTAAAAAAAAAAAAAAAATTTCTGGTTCCTCTCCC
>WEIS01043663.1:0-13559 GCA_013389965.1 Todus mexicanus
TACTACCCCTTCAATTACTGGTGATAAAAATGACTCTTACTCCTTAGTGAAAGATGATCTGGAAACTCCAACGCTACCAGAGAAAAGTTTTGATAGAGTGGGAGACTTGAGCAATGACACAAGAAAAAGAGGCTGCTCTGTAGTAAGTGAATCAAGAAGCAGGAGCAGCTCAGTAAATTCTGTGGACAGTGGCTCTAGCTTTATGATATGTGCAGACCAACTTTCAGAAGCTCAGAGAGAAGGTCAACTTTCTTTGCAACGGTTCAGCACAATCAGCTCCGAAGATTTTGATCAAGAACTCATTGTAAAACCAATTAAAGTGAAAAAGAAAAGAAAGAAGAAGCAAGGTAAGTCTAGCAGAACTTTCCCTGCCACTGCTCATTATTAGAACATGTCACTTTTGATGTTCCATACAGAGCGTACATGTTTGACAGGCTTTATTTATATTGTATTGTCTTGCTCTTGAGGTATTTGAGTGGTTGTGGTGAGCCATTTATGTTTAAGATAAAAGCCTGTTTTGCAAGTGTTAGATTTAATAAGTCTTTTTAAATCTATTTTTTAAATCTTCTAACTTTGTTTTGCTCTATGTGAACATGCTTGCGGTTCTAGTGTATGCGTTAAGAGTAACAGTGGAGTCTGCTTCCAGTCTTATGTGGGAATTGTGTAATATCTATTTATCCTATTTAGAGTATTTGACAGTCTTTCTTAGCCATTCTTTTTATTTTGTTAAAGTAGTGTGAGTACTGGGTTGTTTTGTTTACTATAATGGTGTTATAACTTTAAAATGTTTTGCTATTAAGACTTTTTTGGCTTTACATGTGTCATTTAGTGTTGATGTTGAAATACAGACTTAACTCTATTCATTCTCCAAGAATAAAAATATTTTAATTCTTTCCCCTCTTTTTTTTTTTTGATGGTTTTATGAGAACAGACAGTGGGACCAGGAAAACCCACAGCTCTCTGGAAGGTACACCAATTTATGAACGTCAGCTTTCTGGTGATAGTCCACATTCATTGAACGCGGACTCCTTTTCCATAACGTCCAGCCTAATGAGCGGCAGCATTGATCATCTGAGTACTGGATCTCCGGATCAGGAGAGCGTGTTCAGTGTGGAATCCCAAACAGTCTTGCAAGAAGATAATGGTTCGGAAACTTTCAGTGTCCTGCAGTCTCCTGAGTCTGCAACTGTACTAATTAATGAAGAAAACGGAGATATGGTTGATTTACAGAAACTTCCAAACAGTGACAGTGGCATGGGTACTTCAGCTATTATAGATGCTCTGACATCTGTCTCTCCTCTGATCCTCGCAGAAGACTTGACAAACAGTGTTGATGGTGAGCATAATGGTGGTGCGGTTTCTGCAAGCGATGAATGCTGTCTTGGAAAGCTGAGCCAAGAGGAGGAACAGGATTCTCCTACATTGTGTAGAATAGATGAAAATTTAGATAAAATGACGCTGCAGGATACTGAAAAATCTTTTGAAGAGCCAGACCTTACAGACCAAATGTTTTTGGAGTGTGACAGTGTACTTGGTGTTCAGACATCGCTGACATCAAAAGAAAGTGATGAAACTGGTAGAGAAGACCAACAGCAACTCTCTTTAATACACAGTGCTCTGTCAGATCCTTCTGTGCTCCACTTTGACATCTCTGAGGATGTTTGTTCAGATAACACTTCCATTTCTGGTTGGAATTTTGAAAGTGCAATCAAAGCTAAATCTAGTACTAGCACTGCTGAATGGGTAACAGACACTCATGAAAGTAAGACCGAGAAATCTGCCTCAAGTGACGAAGAGGATATTTATGGACATGGATTACCATATTCATCCTCGGAGACGAGCATGCCTGAAGTCAGTGCTGGGTCTAGTTCCCAGGATGCGGCCAAGATAAGCTTAGATGAAATGGTGCTGTCAAAATCTGATCAGGTATATGTTTTCAGTTTAGTTAAAATACATAACTGCAGCATTTCAAAGGAAACAATCATGTAATTACTGCGCTGTACTTCTCTAGGAAAGTACATTTTTACTAACGATTTGAGTAAACAAGTAGAGCACAAAAACAAACAGCACTTTGTGTTGTAACTCTTACAAAATATGGTGTATCCGACTTCAGAATGGTTGATGGACACATATTTACAATGTGAAGAAACTGCACTGGCTGTATTATTCCCAGCTCAACAAAAATGCTGTCATAAATCCATTCATTAAAGAATGAACAATAGAACCAAGTCATGCTCAAAGGCTACTCCTTGTCTGGGTCTCCAGTAGCCCAAATTCTGCACAGTGTTGTTGCCAACTTCCAGCTGACTTCATGGGGAATTAATGCTGAAAATCTCACATGACTGGCCCCTGGTTAAGGGCCATTACCTGTAAATACTCAAAAGAAGGATTAGTCTTTGTGATCTAGAAAGCACTTAGTACTATTCAAAATGTTGATGTTTTTCCTTTTTCTGTTATCCCTCTTCTTTTCATTGTTATTTTGTGAGTGAACATTTCCAGAAATGCTAATTCTCATGTAGACTATAGAAGTACTAAAATGAATTATAAAATCTGCAGAATGGCCAAAGTCACTGGGAGTTGTAGCAGATGTCTTGAGAAGGAAATACAGTTCTTCTAGATTGGAGGGTTTGTTTCTTTTTAAATCCATAACAGCTTTGTATTGAGATCAACCAAATATTTGTTGATAAAGGTTGAGTTACAAGTTGATGGTGTCCTGTCTAACAACTGCAGCCCAGAGTGTAGAAGACTTAGTTTCAGGTTATGATATTTTTATGTTCTCAGTGTTTAGAAAAGCTCCACAGATGCTTGCATTATACATCATGTATGCAGCGCTTGGGTTCACATCATGCAAGCTATCAAAATTAAAGATAGCAGCCTGCAAAACAAATTTCTGCAATACGGACAGTGTTGAAGTTGTATGTGTAGCTGTCTCTGCACTCCAGTTGTTTTGTTCCCTTTGCTCATGATGGTAGATAATTTCCTGGACGACAGACAGACTGTACATTTTTATGTATTCCTTTTTGCATCTGCCATTTCCTTGAAGTATGTGTTCTTTAAGCAATGAGAAAATTTTCCACTTTTTGGAGGTAGGTGACAGTTTGGAAGGTAGGTTGTTTTTTTTCGCTAAAATTTTTGTTTTAGCAGTCTTATTTCACAGTGCATACTATTTTAGAGAACTGACAGATGTACTTCTATTTTACACAAGGCAACTTCATTCATTAAGAACCTTAAGTTTAGCTTTTGAAAGTCTAAATACGGCAGCTGCTGGGCTTATATAGCCATTTTCTTGTGCACTTTGAAGACGCCTGACACTGTTCTGACTCTACAGTTTTTAGTTTGCAGAGAGCTGGATGGGATACTCTGGCCCTGGCTATGGCATCCTGAGCCTGGTGGTCTCAGAAAAGTATATTTGGTGCCTGGACTACAGAGGCAGCCTCTACTGCAGCGCCCTGCCCGCCGCAGGGCTGCGCTGGCAGAAGTTCGAGGATGGTGTCCAGCAGGTGGCAGTTTCCCCCTCAGGTCGGTTGGCTTCTGCTTCATGGCAACCTCATAAATGGGAAACTTGCACAGGCTTGTGCATTTTCTTTGCTTTCTTATGTTTTTAATAACGGGTATTGTTTAACTAAGTGAAACATGTCATCTTTCTGAGGTTACAGATACAGCTCAGTGCATATATAATTTCCACATAGACCATTTACTGTTTGTTTGTGTTATTTTTTTGTTAATCGTGGGATCATAGAATCGTTTGGGTTGAAAGGGACCTCTAAAGGTCATCTAGTCCAACCCCCCTGCAGGGAGCAGGGACACCCTCAACTGGAACAGGTTGCTCAGAGCCTCATCAAACCTGACTTTGAATGTCTTCAGGGATGGCGCTTCCACCTCCTGCCTCGACAACCTGTTCCAGTTCCACCACCCTTACAGTAAAGAACTTCTTAACGCTCAATCTAAACCTACCTTTAATACAATTTTTCCAGAAACTTTGTTGTTTGGGGCTTGTTTCATGTAAAAGTGGTGTGATTTGCCTTGTTTTGTTCGGATTGGGGGGTTTTGTGTCTTTTTTTAAAAATAAATGCTGTGCTGGGTGATATGACTGCAGCTTCACTACCTCAGCCTACCATGTTCTAGTTTAAGTGGCTGTCTTGCCAGCAGGTTCACACTGCATTTTGGAAAGTTTTCAACATCCATCAGCCTTTTTAAAGTGAACTTCAGGAGTAGCAGGTTGGTGGTAGGCAGAGATGAATGGAGAGGTCCTTGTCTGGACAGAACCTTGGGTTTTGATGTAGAGCTGCTTACGAATCCCAAATTTAAAATTGTTTTTGTTATAAATGTAGAATTGGGTTTGTGTACAGGTGGATTTGCTGATATTTTTTTTTTAAATACTAAACACAAAAAACCTTTTCATTTTTGGCGTATTTGCATATGAGTTTATTCTGGATGTTTTGGAATGAGGATTATGTTGAATTAAAATTCAAATGGGTTTTGGTTGTAAATGTGCATCACTTTTGGCCTTCCAGATCGTTCCAGAACTAGTGTGAAAATACAAGTTTCTCAGACACTTTTTTAACTTACTTTCCTGCCTTGCCACTACTTTTCTTCCCGTCATCTCTAAATCCACACGTCAGTCTTTCCTTCTTTTTGTACGGGGACATTTGCTGTCTGTTTCAAGAAGAAAAGTGTTCTATTTGATCTGTAGCTGAGCTGAGTGGCTGTAGTAGGTGAAATCATAGATTTGTCCAGCTCAGCATCTTATCCTTAACAGGGGTCAAAAGCAGATGCCCACAGAACAGTAAAAGGAATGGTCTAACATGTATGATGTTTGCTCTTGGTAGTCCCAGACTGCAGTTGTTGGTGGCGCAGAGGTTTCCTGGGCAAGAGGTTTATTTCTCTGCATTTATTATCCCTTAGTTCCAGGAACTTACCCAGTTTTTCATTGAATCCATGCAGATTTCTAGTATCCGCAGTTTCCCATGGCTGTGTCAACACAAGAGCTTGTTAGCCCTAAGTGTCAAAATGAAATCAAAAGAGAGATTAAAAATAATTGTGTTTTTAAATCGTGCATTTTTGTTTACTGCTACTGATTTGCCTTTCCCCTTACATTAGTTTAGATGTAGGTAGGACAAGTCAACTGTCTGTGTTACAGTAATTGCTCAGTGATAGATACTATGTTCTCTCTTAACTCCTCCTACAGGGGCTCTTCTCTGGAAGATTGAACAGAAGACTAACAAAGCATTTGCTTGTGGAAAAGTAACTATAAAAGGAAAACGCCACTGGTACGAGGCTTTACCCCAGGCTGTATTCGTAGCTTTAAGTGATGACACTGCCTGGATCATCAGAACAAATGGAGATCTGTATCTGCAAACAGGTACCTGGATTAATTGAAGGCTCTCTGAATTTTTGTGGGCTGAGATTAGTAGAGTTCGAGTCTATGGAATGTTCACCATTTGTTTTAAACTCTTATCCACAGCCAGGACATAGAGAAATCTTTTTATCTTGAAAAATGGTTGGGAAGAGTTGTGAGATGCTGTGTAATTAGGAGACTGGAAAATCCAGTTCATGGCCACTTATTTTTTTTGTGTGCCAGGTGAAGTACATACAATATAGATCATTTATGACATGAGAAGGATATGGCGTGGGTGCAGGGTGCAGATAAATGGAGAAGGATTGCAGAAGATACTGAAATAATACCCTTGCCTTGAAAATGGTGTGGTGTGCTGAAACAACTCAGGCTTAAATGGGTTTTCTTCTCTTGCTTTAAGGATTTTAGTAAAGTTTGGAGAATGGCTTTGAAAGACAATGAGACAGTGTGTGGCTGTTCAGAGGAAATTCAGGTACAGGGAGCAGAGTACAGGAAAGTGGAAGCTGTGTGCTTTGAAAAGCACAGATCTGTTTGCGGTCAGAGTTACCACTTGATTATGAAAGGAAAGCATTCTGAGACAGATAATCATAAAGTGCTTCGGAAGTATAGACAACTGGTACACATTTTGTGTGATGGAGACAGCAAACAGTGGAGGAACGGAACAGGCTGTGGAGCAGCAATCTTTACAGCTGCCTTCTCACTGAGTGTGAGTGAGGCAAGAATCAGAAAAAGCGATAGTGCAGCGGCAGCTTTGAAGTCATGGCCTCAGTTTTATTTGCTTCAGGGAATAGAAAAGGATGCATTTGGAAAGTGGCATGCAGAGAAATTCAGGCTAAATACAAGGAACTAGGGTGAGGGATGAAGCACCAAGTTTCAGAGTTAAGGGAGAAGAATACCAAGGGCTCTTGTGCACACGGGCTTTGCACAAAAAGCTGAGTTCGTAAGGAATAATTACAAATAACATGGTAAAGAAATTACTGGAGAACTAAGAGGAGGACTGGGTAAGAGGGAAACAGGAACGCTAAAGCAGGGCAAAATTTCAGAGTTGCTGTCAAAATTTCTATTTATCTTCCACTTAATTCTAGTACTCTCCTAGTTTGTCTTGTAAATTTAATTGCTGTAGTACAATACAGAAATTTTCATGATTAAGAAAACTGTTTAAATATGCAGCATTGTTTCAGAGATACTTTGCTCCTAAGTTAATTTCTTATAATTAAGTCGAGTGGTCAGCAGAGAAGTCAAGTACCCTGCCCAGGCCAACAAGCTCAGATAATGGCGATAGAGAGTGAACTTTTGGTGCCAGTCACACAGGGCTCTGTGGAGGTTTGAATCAATATTTATCTTCCCTGTGAGAGATTGGTTTGATTGCATCAGCTTACATTTTGCTGTTGTTGGATTTCTACATTTGTTTCTGATGCCAAATACAAGTTCTCAGTGTATCTGTCTCGTTAATGTGAAGCAATCAGTGATAGTTGTGTTTCCAGGATATTTTAATTTCCTCCTTTGTCCTGTCTAACTTGTACAATAGAAGTGTGTGCCCAGAGGTTTGGAAATGAGCATTCTTCATGTTATTTCAGGATATTATACAGATGAATCTGTTCATACTTAGTTTGGCAGCATGAGAAGATTAAGCAGAAGCTATGTCTCTTGAGGAATTTCACATGCAGCTGTGCAAATCAAGCTACAGTGTAGTTGTGAAGGAGACATATTTCTCTAGATTATACATATAAATGGGTCCAAACTACCTGTAGATCTACCAGAACCTCTCTCTCCTCCTTTCAGTAATAAGCACTGTGGCATGCTCTCTTGTACTTGCTCTACTGCCACTATGCAGGACAGGTTGCCTCTCTCCCTGGCATATTTTGGGTAAAAGTTCTTCTGCCTTTTTCTTCGACGCTTCTGCCAAGTCTAATACGGATTTTATAAATGGAAATTCCTCATACTGACACTAGAGGGAGAAAAGGAACAGAAATGACAGGACAGGACTTGTGCTCCCTGCAGGATGAAGGATATACGGTGTTTTATTTCTTAAAATATAAACTCAGCTATATTAGAGGAAAGTATTCATAGTTTATAGGAAAAGCAGTCAATCAAGGGTGATCAAATGAAGTGTCAGCATGTCAAGGATATTCCACTCCTCATTTTATTCTGTTGGGTAGTTTTGTCTCATCTTCTTCAGCAGCAAAAAATCCAAAGTTTGTAAAGCAACCCTCCTTTTTTGATTTCTAGGCCTGAGTGTGGATCGTCCTTGTGCCCGAGCAGTAAAGGTTGACTGCCCTTATCCACTGTCGCAGGTTACATCCAGAAATAATGTTGTGTGGGCACTGAGCGAGCAGCGGGCCCTGCTGTACCGCGAGGGAGTGCGCAGCTTTTGTCCTGAAGGAGAGCAGTGGAAGAGCGATATTGTCAGGTAGTAACACCGGTGGGACAGCGTCGTAGCTGGAATGACAGGAATAATTGCTTTCAGAGCAAAAACTGCTTAATGTTTGAAAAAGTGTTACCTGAGCTCACGTGAATACATGCAGATACATGTGTGCATGCATGTACATTTGTTTACGTCCTTTAGTCTTTGTCCAGACACATTCAGAGTAACTGGTGTTTTTCTGTGTGATGAATGACTGCTGTGTAATGAAAGCAATTGCTGTAAACAGAAGTGGTAACAATTAAAGCAAGTTTAAGAAAGTGAGAACAATTTTTAGAAGCTCTTTATAATGTCTGTCAATTAATTTTTTTTTATTAAATACAGTTAACTTCATCTGTGTCATAATGACTTTAATGAGCTCTCTAGATATTTGATTATTTTTTTTCTGAGGTGAAATCTCAGTATTTTCTTGTAATCCACACAGCTTGATAATACTTTACTTCTTCCCAGCCCCAGATTTTTATAAATATCCTGAGGAATTGGTATTTAGCTTTGTAATTGATCCTATGCTTGTGCTAGTTAGCTTGTGATGAGGTTAAAAGCACTGTTTACTGCTGGTTTTGAGGATCTAGAAGACAGTCTTTCTTGTGACATCAGCCAGAAGCAAGTATGGGAAGAAATTCCAGTTCTTGTCATCATACATTTCATTTTCTACTGAACTCCTGTTGTGAAGCTTTAATTTGTTTTACCTGGTATTTGGCTCATGGAAGGTCTAAGGAAATATTCAGTGTGTTCTTCAAGTCTGAATTTGTGTGTACTCTTAAGTAGTCTTATTTAATGAAAATATCTGCTTGACCTACAACTTAGGTACACTTAATGCTCTTGGGCGTTGTATTAAAATTGGAGAAAACAATCTCTATTTGTTCTTAAACTGCTGAGAAAGGTTCTCTGAAACAAATAGCATTCTTGGCTATTGTCTGATACGATCACCTAATCTTGTTGACTTTCTGAGCTTGAAAAGTGTTTACTTGTACAGTAAACTTATAGCCCTAACCTCAACATTTATCTTTGCCATATAGTTTAGTTGAGTTTTATGGTTTTGGTCCCTGAGCTGCTAGTATTGTTTTCAGAATAGGTCAAGGAAGCTGGGGGAGATATATTTATGAAGCTACTTGATCAGCTTGAAGAACACAACTCTTTATTTCTTATTTACTGAACAAATTAGGTTTTGGTTAGTTTTATTGTTATACATTCAAGTTTCAAATCTTGAGTGGTCTTTGAAGGACTCATTGTTTTGCTGTTGTTAAATGTTTTTTATTTATGCAAACTAATAACATTTAAAGTAGTAAGTAACTGAAAATCAAATGTATTTTTTGAGCTTGACCACGCTGTATCCAGTTCTGGGCCCCTCAGTTTAGGAAAGATGTTGAGTTGCTTGAACGTGTCCAGAGCAGGATGGTGAAGGGGCTGGAGCACAAGCCCTAAGAGGAGAGACTGAGGGAGCTGGGGTTGTTCAGCCTGGAGAAGAGGAGGCTCAGGAGAGACCTCATTGACCTCTGCAAGTGCTTTAAGGGATGTTGTAGCCAGGTGAGGGCTGGTCTCTTCTCTCAGACTACCAATGACAGAATGAGAGGACACAGGCTTAAGCTGTGTCAGGGAAGGTTTAGGCTGGATGTTAGGAAGAACTTTTTTACAGAGAGAGTGATTCCCCGTTGGAAAAGGTTACCCAGGGAGGTGGTGGAGTCACCATCATTGGAGGTGTTCAAGAAGAGATTGGATGATGTACTCAGGGACACGATTGAGATTAAGAGATGATATTGGGTAATAGGGTAGTGATAGTGTAGGGAGTAGGTTACAGGTTGGACTTGATGATCTCTGTGGTCTTTTCCAACCTTGCTAATTCTGTGATTCTGTGAATTTGATCATTTAGAACTGCTGGTAGCATTATAACAGCTCCTTTAAAATGCCATAAACATAAATTTGAAGTAAGATTTTAATTTTTTTTTCACTTGTTTGCATTTCCAGTGAAATGCAAGCTTTGGAACCAGTGTGCATAACCCTTGGAGATCAACAGACATTATGGGCTTTGGATATCCATGGAAATCTGTGGTTCAGAACTGGCATAGTTTCAAAGAAACCACAAGGAGATGATAACCATTGGTGGCAAGTAGGCATTTTTTTTTTATTCTGCTTCCAGTTTAATCTTTTGCTTTGGTTTTATTATTTGCATTGTTTTCCCATGAGATTCTAACTTACAATTAATTAATTGTTTGATGTATTATAGCAGTCTTTATTCAATACATTAAAATCACAGTGTGGCTATGAAATCCCTTTTCATATCGGCTATAAAAAAGACCAAAAAAACCCATCCTGTGGTCATGCAGAGCAGCGTCACAGTTTTCAAGTGCGCAAGAAATGCTCTACCAGGTCATATCAATGGTGCATGTAGCTTAGTGTCTTAGCAGTGGCTGTAGGACATGCTACTCATGCAGAGTCATCAAGTCTGGCTGCTGAATGAAGTAGTTTCTCTTGTCTTCCAGATACCATGTTTTTCCTTAGTTAGAGGAAGTAAATAATAAGTAACGGTGTAAAAATACTTTTATTAAGCATTTTCCCATTCAATTGAGGTTTATTCAGACCATGTGGGGCTTCTTGCTTCAGTCACAGGTCATGTGGGTAAAATCAACTGTTAGCTACAAGTAGTCCCTGATACTGATTTAGAATTCCCATCCCAACCCTTTGTTTCCCCCAGCTTTTCTTATTTTCCCCAGAGATAAATGTAGGGAGAAAGCAGTACAAAAACAGCTGTAAAGAAAATTTGCTTATTTACATGTCTATCTAGGTTAAAAAAAAATTCAGTTTATGTGTATATATAATCTCTTCTTGCATGTGGGCATTGTGAATAGCTTGGCTTTGAGGTTATTGGTAAATTGCTCTTATTTTTGTGCTCTTAAGTATTTCTGCCCTTTCTAGGAGTATTCCAGAGTGTTGCCAACCTAGCTGTCTGTGGCAGAACTTGAGCAATTGTTTATTTAGGCCTCCACCTACTTTAGGAGTTCAAGTGCCCATGAGGTTGTTGTAAAGGAGTATTGCTTACAAGTTTTTGCGATGTGATTGAAATTGCTACACTGTGCAAGTTTCTCTCTTTGGGAAACTGAAAATTCACATCCCAGCTTGCAGAATTTTAGAGGGAGAGAAGAGGTGTCATCCCAAAACAAAGGTATTTCTTAAAATACAGAATTCAGAGTGGATTGTTGGATGGAAGACACTTGTAAGCTGATGTTTAATATTGGTTCTGGTTTATTATCAAGACTCTTACTTAAAATGTTTTGTTTTTATTTTTCCCTTCCTACTCTTGGAAGATTTCTAAACTCTTGGTAGATTTCCTGCATGTAAAGCACATGCACCAAAACCCACAAGCTTCTGATGAGAGATTCTTCAGTTCACCCTGCAGCTTAATTAATTATCAAGAATGCTCCATTTATTTCTGGGGTTTTTTTTTCCCTCCAGGTAAGCATCACTGATTATGTGGTATTTGACCAGTGCAGCCTCTTCCAGACAATAATCCAGGCAACGCATACAGTGGCAACAGCAGCTCAGGCACCTGTGGAGAAGGTGGCCGATAAACTTCGAATGGCATTTTGGTCGCAGCAGCTTCAGTGTCAACCCAGCCTCCTTGGAGTTAATGGCAGCGGGGTCTGGATCTCTTCAGGCAAAAATGAATTCCATGTGGCAAAGGGAAACTTAATAGGTTGGTGTGCTTTTACATCTAATATTTTAAGTGAAGGAAGTGAAATAGCAGAAGGTAACTGATTACATTTCTTCCACCACAAAAATTATCCATGGTGAATTGGGGCAGCTTTACCAAACAATTCTGTGTTTAAAAATTGAATGAAATGATTCCTTAGCACTTGATCTTAAATAATTTCCCGTTTAAAGGGAAATACTCTTAATGGAATTGTCCACAAGTGAACTGTGCACAAGTTACTCCTTGTAGCACCCACGCTTGTCTCTTCTCTGGCATGAGAAGGCAATCTTAAGCTATTGTACCTGTTGTATCTAGCACAATGGAGTCTTGTTGGTGATCAGTGTGACTGTGTGAAGCAGTAATTTTACAGTTTTACAGAGGAATTGCTTCATTTATTGCTGAATTTCTCAAAATATAGTGTTGATTTAGTACATTTCTTTTGATCAATTAAAATTTTGATTAATTTAATTACCAATGTGCTCTCCTGATGAAGACCACTGATACTCTTCTCTTTTTTTTGCATTCCCGGTTTTCTATGTATGCGTGTGTATGTATGTGTGAGGAGGAGATTCTTCTTTCCCTCCCAACAGTTTCTTGAAAGATTTACAAAGAAAATCTTGTCTAGGTGATATTGAATATAAATGATACCAATAGATTATTTTTTTTTAAATTGTAACATTTTAAATAACAACAAGTTTTAATAGAAAATTAAGTTTCGTACTAGTACCACTCTGTTCTTTCTTTCCAGGCACTTACTGGAATAATATTGTGCCTCGTGGTACTGCTTCTGCCACAAAATGGATTTTTGTATTGGCTTCCACTGCTTCATCTAAAGAAGGTTAGTGAATCGACAGTGCAGATATATAATATCTGATTTTTAAATAGAGTGGAACTGGTGATGTAAGTAATTAAATACTCTGAATTACTTCAGATTTTGAATGCCTTTTTTGTATGCAGGAATCTAGAATATTCAAAGTAAGGTAGAAATACATGGTGTAAAACTATTGGAGGTTTTTAAAAAGCATATCAGTCCATCTGCCACCTCTGGTGTGGAATGGCATCCAATGGAGAAACAGGTAGTCCTTTGGGAGCAGTAACTCCCTAAATTGTCACAGCATGAATTGTCAGAATTTGTAGTACGAAATCTTGGAGCGTGCTTTGCTGGAATGCCTGTGCTGACCAAGCACTTCTCCTGTCGGTGCAGTGATTGCAGCAGAATTGCACATTTTATCAGTTGAGGTGTGACCCTGCTAGGGAATTCAACTCTTAGTTAGCAATTATCTGATAGATAATGCACTTGCTAACTAAGTACCCTGGCTTTATTGGCAAAAAAGTGTGATTCAGAGCTGAAAAAGAATGCTGTTTTTCAAAGGCAATTATCAAGGATGAAGGAGAGGAAAATACTAAAGGGAAGTGATACTGCGCTGTTACATATGCATTCTCTCTATTAGTTTCTTCAAATGAGATCACTCACTACTTACTTGATTTGAGAAAGGGAGTATTTAGGTGCCTAAATAAGAGCTTAAGCTGTGTATTTGTACTTCAAAATCACACCCTGTCTATGAACATAGCCAAGAACCTTTAGTTTTGTCTTCAAATATACTGATAATTTTTCAGAAGTCGCTGTGTAAGCTTTCTCAGAGTGGATTAGGAATTATTTTAATAACAGAAATGGCCTTTCCGTAGGAAGCTTTCTGTGGCTGTGCCAAAGCAACAAGGATCTGTTTTGTGTCAGCGATCAGAATCCTCAGTTTCGTCCTTCTACGGTGCAGCTGCCACCGGAGGCTGAAATGGTGCATTACTCTGCCTGCCAGGATGCCATTTGGGGTTTGGATAGTCGTGGCCAGATATTTATCAGAACGCTTTCATCCAGCTGTCCAACAGGGATGCACTGGACAAAACTGGATCTCTCTCAACTAGGTATGACATTATTATTGAGTAGACTCTCTCTTAGCAGGCGGTCAATATTTTCCTTCAGAAATATCTTGTGATTTACTCATACGGAATATTGCATTTACTGGATTAAATAGTATGTTTTGATAGTAGGCCTCACAGCAGAGGACTGTAAAGCATCAGGTACAACTATGGCTTAC
>WEIS01043664.1:11091-40266 GCA_013389965.1 Todus mexicanus
CACCAGTCAGTGGAAAGGTGTGTGTACTGAGCTGACAGCTCTGAATAGTTTCTTCACCAATTACCACGCCAAAGCCTTCATAGCGTAATGAAATATGCCTCCTACCTATCACTTCATCTTTGTCAAACTGGCTGGGTGTTCTCAGCCTGTTATAACTGGGAGAACTTCAGCAGCATCAGGAAAATAAGCAAGCTTGTTTCTGGTGTAAAAGGCTCAAAGAGAAGATGGGCGCTGTTAAATAAAGATGCCTCAGTCCAAATGAACATGTACATGAAAGAAACCTCACGGACTGACCGAGCCCTCAGCTCTGTCTTCATTTGGGACCCAGTGGCAGGTGAGAAATGCAAGAACTTTTCTTTTGCTAGACAACTTTATACTTAGTAAAGTATTCAGCCTTTCTTATAATTTATTCATCATGGTCTAGCATAGTCTAAAATATCAGATCTTCCCTCTCTGCCCTTTTACATACACATTCTTTGATGCCTCTTAATTCATTATTTAAGCAGCTTGCATTCTGCTTTACAAAACACCTTCCTCCCCGGCAGCTTAATGTTATCTGTTATTTAGGTATCTGTGTCAGCAGCTTTCCAGCAGGCGAGGGACAGGGTGGGATGCTCTGGTCCTTCTGCCCTCACCTCCTGCACCCACATCAGCTCTCCCAGTCAGTGAGGAGCAGAGGGCTTTGCTGTGAAAGGAGGTGGGCAGAGCTCGAGTGCTCCAGCTCCAGCAGAACTGTCGAGTATGTGCTGAAGAGATGCTTGACCGTGTGTTGCTTTGAAGCCTGGGAGCTCTTCTGAGTGAGAAAGTGGCTCGGTGGCACTTTAGGTAGGGTAGGGGACACAGGGCATGGCGGTGCCCAGACAGACGGGTGGAAACCCAACTCCTGCTGGGACCTGGAGTCCTGACACCTCCCGTCCTGCCGCAGCGGCTGAGTTAGCGTTGATGAAATGCAGGGAACTCCTTTGATGGAGTGCAGCGTATTCCCTGCCTCGTCTGTAGTTACGAAGTTGGGTAACTCACTGGGAACAATAGCAGCTGAAAAACGTGGCTGTACATTTGGAAGCCTGAGCAATGCTTTGATTTGAATTCTTGCAAGCAATCTGGTTGCTCCCCGGGTACGGTGGTTGAATCACTGCCAAACGTACCATTCCCTCCTCAGTTTGTGTGTGTAACGTCTGCAAGGCAGGTCTGCAGCCACGAACGAGGAGTCCAGAAGGCGTCATGTTGTTCTTCCCCTACCAAAGGAGAACCAGGTAGTTCATTGCAGAGTATTACACCACTTCATTTTTAAAACAAAAAAAGTTAAGTGAATTAAGAAGAGCACGGCTACTCCAAACCTTCTTCTAAAACCCTTGGTTGCAGAAGTGCCCTGGATATTATCTGCTCAGTTGTTTTAGCATTCCACTTGTAAGAAAATGTTGGGAATATTTGACCTTTTAATGCACGCTGCAAAGAAAACATTTCTGAATTGTATGTAATAAATCAATCTTTACTTACTTAATAAGCACAATGTTTTCCTTTTGAGTCAGGAGCTCATGAGAAAGTCTAGGATTAAAAAAAATTGACAGCTTTCTGGTCATTTCATGTAAATAGTATTTTATTGATCAGATTTGAAAGCATTTAATATTAGCCTCGTGTGAGGACATCAATTGGGGATGCTGCTGTCGCTGTGGAGACAATAAGGGAACACACAGACCCTGTCTGTGTGGCAGAAGCTTCATCTCAGCAGAATGAACTTGGCTGGGGATATTCCAGATCCCACGGACTCAGTATTCAGCTAAATTATTTTTGTTCCTTATGTTTTGGAAACCCAAAACAATTCTGCTTATTTCTAAGGCTTTCCGGGTATTGCCCCTCCTGATAAAAGTGTGTTTACATGTTGTCCTGTTTCCTCCAATATCCTATTTACACAGTTGATACTTTTTTTTTTTGGCAGTTATTTTTGACAGAGCAGTTTATCACAGCATCTTGCACGAGAATATCTGCATTGGAACGCTGCTGTGCGAGAGGAGGTTCTCCTGAAGGCAGTAACACACTCACTTCCTTAGATTTTGTGCTTGGGACATTTAAATTAAGAAGGAGAAAAAGGAACGTGCCTCCAGATCGTGTTGTGAAGTAAGTACAGCGCATTCCTTGCAACCTTTTTGTCCCCCAGCACCTCTTTCCGTGACTTTTTAAATTCCCGTCATCCAAGTTCTTCTCTTTTCAAGTCTTTCTTTTCTTTTTTCTTTTCTCTTTACAAAGAAGAGCTGCTCGAGCTTCTCTCCCTGAGGGCAGTTGACAATTTACCCCCAGTATATTCTGTTTCTTGTCTCCCCTGGGAGTTAACCAGACTTGAACTGCTTCTTTTTTGGTGTTTTTGGCTTTTTTTGTTACACTGTGGACTTTTGCCATGGGTTGGAGATGGAGGGTGCCCTTACTGAAATCCGCAACCTGTTCCTCCTGGGACTTCAGCGATGGTAAGATTGCATCAGAGTTGGGGGCTGATGTCACTTTACATGGTGACACTTCTCCCGCCAGCCACCCTCCCAGCCAGTGCTTCAACAGAGGAAAGTTTTGACAGGGCAGCTCCATTTCAGTATGTTCTTTTCCACTATTAATTATTATTGGAAGCAGTTTCCAGTGAATAAAAAGACTCACATCTACTGAGGAGCAGGGCTGCCCTGCGCTCTGGGGGTGTTTCTTTACTTTTCCCTATGTCTGTTCATGCAGATTTTCTGAGCCTCTGGATTTTTTCTACATTCTCACTAGTATTTGGCGTTTATTTTTTAGTGTTTTTCGAGCTCATTAATTTATTATACATCAGCAGTGACACAGGGCTGTGATCATTTTAAAAGTTAACCAGCTCTGCCTGTGTTCTAACCAGTTCTTGAGCCACGGCAATGCTCCTTCTCTCCTGGATACTTCAGCTCATCAACAGACCTTTGCCAGTGCTGTTGCCCAAGACACTTTCAAAGATCATATTATTAGTATTTTGTGGATTAGCTTGTGGAAAGGTGCAGGTTTTGTCTACAGAAATACATTGCTCACCTAAGCCTGTGTAACTTGTAATGATTTAATATAATCAACTTCTTTGTGCAAGGAAAAAAAATCACAAGTAGGAAATGGATTTGGCTCGAGCATTTCCCAAAAAGGGACACACCTGAGGTTAATGAGAAGGGATCTCCATGCTAGTGACTCAATTGCTCTCTCCTTGCAGAGCTTTTGGGTGAAGTCATCTGGCCCTGATAAGCTGCACTTCATTCCGTGCTGCTGGCTCAGGCAAAGCTGAGCCCCTCTTCTGCCAGAAACACTTGGGCATCCCCAATGACAAATCCCTGATCTGAGTATCCTCATTTACAGGACTGTTGGATTCCTGTCCACATTCCCATATTTACTTATCGGGGGGTTTTTGGGTTTTTGTTTTTTTTTTTTTTAGGGTGATTTCTTTCTATAGGAGGTAAATTACATCACAACAATCTACTGCAGCCCCTAAAACCTCACGGTCCAGGCAGAGTTTATTGCTAAACTTTGGTCCCCAGGAGATGGAAGCTTCCCTCCCTGGAAGGAGCCCTTCCAAAAGCTGCCTCTGAGTTGCTAAGAAACAGCTTGTCACTGTGGCATGGGCTGCAATCACTGGTATACAGGTAATTAGAAGTCACTACTGCTTTATTATTCACTGTTTGTTGATTTTTAAAAGAAAAAATAATTTCCCTCTGTCTCCCCGGAGTGTACAACTCTCCTGCTACATCTGCATCAATTATCCATCATCTGTGTGATTTTTCTTCCTTTGGAACCTTGGCTTCCAGAGGCTCTTTCTGGTGCTCTAGCCATGACCTAACCCTCCTTTGCTGAATAATTCCTACTGAGACAACACAGTTTCCCTGCTGTGCTTTCCACGCTACCGTGTTTCAGCAAGGCAAATAAATCAGGCTGTCTCCCATCACCGGGCAGCCTTGTTTGCTCAATTTTGCTGTTCCATTTCTTGCTTTATTGAATAAGCATGTATTTATGTACCTCGTGTCCTTTTGCCGCCTGCCCATTTTTATTGAACTTCTCTATCGGCCGCACGGTTGGGTTTTCCTGACAGGGTTTTGGATCTTAAAATGCTATTTCTTTAGGCCAGCTGCCACTTCTGTCCTAACCTTGTCCCATGAGATCTCTGGGCATCTCTTGTACGCCTAGCTCTGCCTGCCTGAGCTAAGTGCCCTCTCGCCTTCTCCTCAGCTGTTTTAGTTTTAATACTGTTCTACACTAAATCTCACTGGGGTTTCCTCTCCTTCTCTTTAGTTAAGGTGACCCTCTTCTTTTTGGCACCCTCCAAAGCCCAACACCTATACAGTAATATTCCCTCATGACCTCGTGCTTGAGTTCTTTGTGCTGGTACCTTTTGCAGACAGCGCTGAGCCCCTGTCCATCTGAGGACCAACAGAGAGAACGCTGCTACTCTGGCCTCAGTCTTAAATCTTTTCCCCAGTAATAGAAACACAGTCTCCAGCCACAGACCTACAAGTTTATTTTAGCACCCATCAGCCTGTGATATTGCTGAGAAGTGCTGCTCCCAGGGCAGCGACCTGTGAGCAGCTCATGGCTGGGTCATTTAGAGGGAGCCTCGTGCTCCTCTGCTGGAGCAAACACCCAACAGCAGCGCGGGGAAAGGTGTGCAAGTGTTATCTCCAACCGTGGGGATCTGCTCTTGGCTGATGTTACCATCCCTCTAATGAATGCAGACTTTTAAGACTGGTGAGGAAGTTTTTTCCTGCTGATTCACTACTTTGGGAATGTGCCACTTGGTGGGATTTTCCTCCCACTCCAACTCCTCATTGCTTTCAGAAGAGGACTGTGGGGCTTTGGGGATGTAGGAAAGCCGAAAACGTTTCCCCTAATGGCTCATATTGCTGGTTAGTCACTGCCTGCCAAATTCGATGTCGGGAGACGCCGAGATCTGTAGGGCTGAAAGTTGGCGTTTAATGAAGGGACGTCAGGATGCGAATGAGGTTTCTTGTCCTGCGCCGCCAGACGCAGGGATGTTATTTATAGCTGCTCGCTTGCACCATAGGCACCTGTAGAGACTTTATTCTTCAGCCCCTCAGTGGAATCACAAATGACAGAAAGAGCTGAAGATGTAATGACCCTTGAGGTAGGAGAAATTATTTACCAAACCGTAGATAAGGCGACTGTTATCTCCTGTGCTGTGTTTAGGGCACCCAATTTATCGCAGATGTTGCCACAGTCATGCTGCTTAATTTAAAATTGTCCTGCATTCCTTATGTCTCCAATTCTTTTCTTGGGAAACTAAATCCTTTCATAACCTCAATGCAGCAGAGGAGATGAAAACGGCTGGTTTGTGGATGTATATGGCCATTCCAAGGGAGCTTTATGTAATTGTTTTTTAAATAGAAATGCTTGCTCTATTTTTTATTTTTTTTTGGTCTGGTTCATCCCGATTTTGTTGTTTGCCATATGTTTTCTGACATATGCTCCTTGTCTAGCAATAAAAAGCTACCAAGACTAAGAAGCCTTCGTTAATTTGTAACAGGCATAGTAAGAGCTCTTCTCATTTTCCTGAATTTACAAATTCAATAGCAGATATAATATAATATAGTACAGGGATTATAAAGGAGTCCTTACTGTTGGTTTCCTGGAATAATTTTCTTTATGCGTTGGTCAAAAGGCTGAGGATTAACAAAGCTATTAGGTACTAAAGACAGTATAGCCTGTCTGTTTGCCTTTAGCCTTTAGAATCTGTCTCTTAAAAGGGCAGGTGACTCTGAAGTGAGAGGATCTGCCACTCTTGAGTTGAACATGATCCCTAGTCCCCAAAAACTCATTCACTTGGGCAAATTTCTCACCACCAAACACCCAACAGGTCCTTCTCCTCCGAAATCAGGCGGGGATCCCAGCTTCATCTCTGTCTGAGGAGACTGCTTTATCACTTGTGAGACATTATACGGTTGGTCACATTTTTCATACGTGCATTCAGCTGCAATGCCAAGCAGCGAGTTGTGCACCTCTCTCCAGCATCAACTTTATTTATCACTTACCAGTCACATGTGAACCCTAATTTTAGTTTTCCTTCTCTCGAGACAAGCTTTTGGAAGTACTTAAAGGATGTCAAACACATGCATTTGGAGACAGTCCTGGGGATTAACTTCACCCACAGCTTTGTCAGTCCTCTGGTGAGACCCACGACACATGCAGAGAGGCCATTTACCCACAGATGCTGAATTGTTCTTCCTGTGATTTGGTGGTGCAGCACCAATTAGGCTCTTTTCCATGAAATAATACTGCACATTAATAATCTAGGGGGAGATGTCCCTGCCCATGGCAGGGGGGTTGGAACTAGATGTTCTTTAAGGTTCCTTCCAACCTGGTTCTATTATGATAATCAGTCACTTGCTAATGGAGTGGCAATCAAAGCTGTCAAGGAAAATGATCTGCGTGCAATAACTTGATTATATTTGTCCTGAGATACTTCTACGCTAAAGGATTTTCAAGTTTTAATCAGTCTGCATCAACTGGGATGCTCTTGCAGTTGATCGTGGAAAGAAAGCAACTGTTGATTGTGCTAAAAGCAGTAAGTGACCTCTGCTAATTAAAAGATAATGTCAATGCAACTGAGTGGAGTGCCACGGTCTTTAGCCTTGCAGATAGACATTAAATGAAAATCAAAGAGTTTGTAGGAAATAAATGTGGTAAAGGTAAGAGACTTGTTTGTGGAAATAGCAGGTCATGTTTCAGTAAAAGTTATTTAATCCATTAATGATACCTAATGTGCCTTATAACCAGCAATTTGCTGGAAAAGAACAAGCTTCCTCCCCTGCCGCGAGATGTCTTCACTTACTCTACCTTGACTGGAGCATTTTGCTCGGGAAAGCCTATGATATAGTGAATCCGGTGTGCCTCTGTGGCCCATAAATAAACTAAATGCGTTTTCTCACAAATGTATGTCACCTTCGAAATGACCCAGACATTCAGTGTTAAGTTCTGTGCTCAGTAATGATGTAGTCAGTGTCTACCAATGCAGTCGTACTTGCCTTTTTTCATTAATCTTAGCGTCTGGGAGAGAAAACAAAGCAGGTGTAATAACTATGTACAAGCACATCCCTTACTCCTTGGAGGCTATAAATGGTAAACAGTCTCTTCTGCTTTCTACATTTATACAGATGCAGAGTGAAATCCCTTTGGACAGAGTAGCGATGGCACAAATTCGGTATGAAACGGCCTGAAGATGCTGCCTACCATTGTTCTCCAAGAAGAGGTGTCCTCCGTGGTGGCCAGAGAGCTCTTGGCGGGGATGCCAAAGCACAAGGTAAAAGTTTGGTGTAATTTTTCAGGTTGGTGCCTCATTCTTTGGCTCCTTCCTCTGTGAGAAGAAATAGAAAGAAGGGCAGTTGTTTGTGGTTTTTTTTTTTCATAGGGAAAAAGCTAAATCATATTTGGGAACGTAGAGAAGGACATAAGGGTTCAAATTCTAGTGCTGGATAATGAAGTTGGGTCCATGCATGAAGCAGAGGCTTCATAGGGAGGAAAGGGGAAGTGTCTGCTTCTCTTCAGATTAGTAGAAATGTTCTTGAAGCCGAAGGTAATCTCTTCCCAGGCAGTTTGAAACTGAGCTTTACAGCTGCCAAATGCTATTTGATCACATTCAGCATCTCCAGCTGAGGAGGCTGCTCCAGGGACTCTGGGGCTGCAAATGTCATGGCCAGTGTTCCTGGAGCCGTAGGCTCTCTGGTTCTCTGGACCCTAACCCTAATGGTGGTGGGAATGGGATTTTGAGGTTCAGGTGCCATGGGGCCTGGGGGGGCATGATAGGAAAAATGTGGAAGGAGCAATGTTGGGGCAGCACCGTGCTCCCCTTGGCATGCCTTTTCCAGTGCCAGTGTTCCTGGAGCTGTCGGCTCTCTGGTTCTCTGAATCCTAACCCTAATGGTGGTGGAACACGATTTTGAGATTCGGCAGCCATGGGGCATGGGTTCGTCAAATAAGAAAGATATGGAGGGAGCAATGTTTGGTAGTGCCGGGCTCCTTCTGGCATGCTTTTTGCAGCACTAGAGTCCCTGGAGCTGGCCTCTCCTGCCTTCAGTGACAAGCCTACGAGGTCAGCCAGCTTCAGGGATGGTACCTTGTCCATCGCCATATGATGTTCACCTTGGATGAGGCAGCTCTAATTGGCTCTGACAAATGCACCTTGGGCTGATCAGTACCCACTATATCAGGCTGCCTAGAGCAGGAGCAAGGTGCAGCTCTCAGTGTGGCCATGCTGGAGAAAGTTGGAGGCACAGACGGGGTTTAGGGTACATGGTACAAGGAGGAGAATAGCAACACCAGCACTGTGTGCAGCACCCTGCCTGCAAGCCCAGAGGGCTGGTTGCTACCACGCATCCTTTCAGAGCCAGGACTATCCTGTCGGTCAGAGAGGGTGACAAGATGAGGGAGAAATTTTCAAACAGAAAATAGTGATACTTCTCAGCGCAGCCACCTAGCTTACAAAAACTACAGTCCGTTTGAAGGGAAATCTAAAAGCGAGGTTTAGACACAATTACCTTCTTTACAGAAGCTCTGGGTTTTTTCCTCCCAGCCTTGTTGGCAGTAGAAAGTTCCATCTACTTATGCGAAGCCTCAAGAACTTTAACTTTGAAAACTTTCATCCTTGAAAAATGCCCTTTCTGTTTACCTTGAGCACTGAAATTTGTAGAATCTGCCTCTTTGTTGTGCTGTAGTCAGAGGCCGCTGCTGATGGGCAGATCTCTGGTCTCAGAAGTGCCTGATGCCTCATTTCTCTCTGGTGTTTTACAATAAGCTCATATTTTCAGTGGTTTTTTAAGAGCAATACGTGCACCTGAAGGTATTCTAAAGAAGCTATTTGAAAGGTTATAAAAAAGTAAAATAAATACTTGGCATCGAGATTCTTGGAGTGCATGATGAATATTTTAATAGTTAAAAATCTAGCCAGGGAGAAATGAAATGATTTAGTGCTCTGAAGGAATTGCTTTGTGGGTTTTAATGTGCAAAAATGGACAATGATGGCTTTAAAGCCTTTCCACAAATACTTACATCTGTGCCCTGGTATACTTTGTATATGGTATATCCGTAGCCAGTAATGGTCTGTTACGTCTTTTTAGATGCTGAGGGAAGAAGGTATTACACCAGCTTTTCTCCTTTAGGACTTTGCATAATAACCTTTAGGTTTTGAGCAGAATTTAGACCTTTGGGAAAGGGATCATGGTCGTAAAGCTCATCCTCAGCACCTTCATCCTCAGAGTCTTTGTAGCCTGTGTTGGAAAATGGAAACCAGAGAGAGGAAAGTTTTGGGGAGGCTGACAGGGGCAGGGAGATCTGGGAGAGGATCGTTCCCATACAGAGTAGATCAGGCAGCATAAATTGTGGAGAGCTCAGTGCTCACATAGCTTCTAACTTTCTTGTGACTGCAATAAGTTTCAGCCCAAAATGGGTAATATTTGGTTGCTTCACTGTTTGACATTCCTATTTCTTTCTCTCCCTCACACACACATCCCCACACACCTGGGGGAAAAAAACAAAAGAAGCTTTTTGGTAACATTAGCTATGACAGAGGTGGAGCTTTGCTTGAGATGCTATTTCTGTGACTGATCAACATGCTACCTAAGGAAGCCTCTAATTTTGTTTTAATTAACCAAATGTATTAATGTCCATTAACCAAATGTATTAGTGTCCATGAAATGTGGATCCCTGACTTATTGTTCCTGTAAAATAATATCGTTCATCCGAGCAAGAGTCCTTCACTCTTGCTGTAAGGCTGCCCTTCTGGCAAATCTTCCTGCTAATCGAATCTTCTGTATTTTCTCCCTCGCTTTTATAGTAGCTCCTGTTGCTAAATGTAGTGAATGCAATTGCTGAAACGATGGTGCCCGTAAAAATTATTAAAATTACATAGAGTAATAAAAATGTGTTGTGTATAAAAAGATACAACAGAAGGCAGTAGCATTCGAGCTTTTAAGTTACTTCAGAAAATTCTGTAGTATCTATAACACGGACGTTAAATATAGTTGGGTTTTGTCTTTCACATGTTTTCGAAAGCTAAATGTTTGGATAGCACACTTTTTAGGCTTCCAGCTTGCCTTGAAGAAAATGAGATGGTGAGAGGTCTGCTCACGAGTTTTTTGATAATTTTGGAAAGCATCTTGGGTTGGCTGCTTAAAAACAGTGTCCAAAATCCTAAGTCACTTCTGAAAATGTATGTGGGGTGTTAAGGAGAACGGTAAAGATTTAACCGTATCAAGTCTGCTTTGTATCTTAATATATAAGTCCATTAATTTAGTCCGTAATATCTGTTCTCTTTTTATGGAAGCATAAAAGTTTTTGAAAATCTATGAAATAAATAGAGCCACTGGGATCACCTACTGGCCCCTTGACCTCACAGTGATAAAAATACGCAGTCCGAGTTTTTCTTTTCTTGATTCAGGCACTCAGAGGCTGGGTATGGGAAGTGTTATGGAAAGTTGGAGGGAGACACTAAACAGCACAGATGTAAGGTTGGTGTTATACAAAAAAAAAAAAAAAAAAAAAAAACAGGGGAAAATCCAACCCCTTGTGGGNGTACAGTGCATAATCTCAGCCCTTGATGGAGAAGATACGGTGAAACGTTGACTTTAATTGCCATGGGACATGGATTAGCAGATGGTCCCATGGATAGACTGCTCTCCATGTCTATAAATAACATGAGTTAATTTATGCTAAATCTTTCTTTTCTTTTATAGCTTTCTCCCAATGTGTCAATATCTTTCTGGCAAGGAAGTATCCAGTGCTGGAGCTAGAATATAGGTCCTGTTTAAAGCCCTGGTATCATGTGATTATGTTACAGCGAAAAAGCAGCTGATCAAGTAACTTGTGATTGAAAAGACAGGCTGTGACAGCCCGATCTGAATGCACCTTCATTTCAAAAATAACTATTGGGTATCTGCAAGTCAGCTGGAATAATAGCTGTGAGAAGTGGGGAAGGCAGCACAGTTCCGAACGGGGTCAGGGAGCTTCATGCCGTTTCTCATCTCAGGTTGGCTGAGTGGCGTTTTGCTCCGCAGACCTCATCTGCCTTCAGTTTCCATCTCCCCACTGTCGATGAATTTCTTTGCTTGCAGACAAATCTCGTTGCTACAACCTATTGCTTATAGCTGCTCTTGCTAGCTGGTCCTGCACAGCTTTGCTTGACACTCTCCTTCCTCTTCTACTGCCAGCGTGGTCATGTTTGGGGGCTGGTCCACATGAAGCTGCAGAGCAGGGGGATGTTTGCCTAGTTTAGGTCAACCACAATAACCTAATTCTGTTGGGGTCCTGCTGCTCCTGTGCAGCAGCTTGATGCTCAGCAGGACCAGCAACTGCTTTCTGTCACCTCAGGGGCTGAGGTTTGGACCTTGACTCGCATCGTGGGACCAGCCACAATTGGAAGATCTGAGTGGTCCTGCTGAAGCTGGTGGAAAACCTCGCATCTCCAAGTATCCTCCTTCACTCAGACTGAGCAGCAAAAGCACTTTACGGGTAAGTAGCCAAGAGCCTTTGGGTTGGTGGCAAGTACAAGAGAGCCTGCTCCCCTAAAAAGGGACCTGCTAATCAGGGGGACCGTGACGTGCTATCTCCTGCTCTGAGCTGGAAGCACAGCCCTCACTGCTGACCCATCTGAAAAGCTCACAGAAAACCCCACTTTGAAGCAAATACATCCATCATTGTGCAATATTTAGCGTTATCAATCAGCTGAGCATAAGCAGTCTTTATGTCCAGTTCTCCCTTGCTATTACATTGAATTAAAGAGGTACCAGTAAGAAATAAGAATTTTGGAAACTAAATGTGCAAGTACAGGGAGTATTTTAAGACAGAGCACTTTCTGTTCCCAAAAGCAGCACAAAATCTCCTACCCCGCGGGAAGGCTGAGCCCTCCCTTTGCCCCTGCCCTGGGCAGGTAAAGGAAAAACTAACAGAGGACCTGCAGAGTGAACGATTTTGTGTCATCTCGAGCCTGATGCCGATCAAAATCAGCCACCAGAAACATGCATCGAAGGATCAAGGTCCAGATCCTGCTCCATGATAAATCTAAACCCCCTTTGGTTCACTAGAGATATTCTGGATTTACTTACATGTAATTTAGAGCAGATTTTGGACCCTGCTCATGAGCATTATGCCTTTCCCTGCAGGAAGGAAGATTGTTGCTGACCTTACTTAAACTAAGCAGCTTTAATCATTCAGTATGGAAACACCAAGACTGGGCTGAGGGCTGGGGACGCAGACATGGGAATCCTATAATCTTTGGTTAAGTTGTAATGAAATTGTCCAGGATGAGAAGGAAACAGATGGATTCTGATTAATTTCTCACAAGTGTAGACCTCAGCATCCGATGTAACATATGTGGTGAGCAAATGTCACTCATGCCTCCAAAGTGCAGAAAATATCACTATTGTCAGGATATATTCATCGGCATATTGGCTGCTGAATTCCCAAGGGTATAAGGATGCTGTGCATTACATTTAGTCCTGAATTAAATATTCAGAGGCAGAGATACCTAACCCTTTCCTGTATGCCTCACTGGTTATCACAGTCGAACTTAATGAATTGAAAGAGGGAGGGGAAGGGAGATTTTCCCTCTCCCTTGTAAATCGTTATTTACTGTGGAAGGAATATCAAGCTGGCTTGATATTTCTGTTTTACAGAGTTCACTTGACTAGCAATACAGCCTGAGTTAGGAAAAATAATGCAGCTTTGAGCTGTAAATGAGCAACTACACTACTTTGATCTCGTACTGATAGAAATCAGAGCCCAGCTCTGTGTTTGTGGAGTTGTTCTGGGCTTTGTCACTTCTATAATCTATTTCATGTAATTGCATATTTAAAAAAAAATCAGGTTCATGTATTGATTGCCACTATATTGTTTAAGGCAGGTAAGCATAAGAGGCCAGAGCTTCTTGTTTTTGTCTCCGTGTAGTCTTAGGGAGTGGAAGAAGCTGTGCATGTGAGCAAAGTGAGGCCCCATCTGTGCCGAGGCAAGAGATTCATTACAGCTGACTTGTCCTGTTAGAATTACTGCCCCAGACTGTTTCTCAGAAAACGATGTCACTAAGATATCTATTAGAGTATTTCATCACCAAACTTGGGAAACGAATATTGAGCAGTGGGGCTCCCGTGTAGCGCAGGCTCTGCCCCTTGGATAGAGCTCCCCTTCTTTCAGTCAATCCCTCTGCAAAATCAAGCAATGTGTGTGTTAGTGTCTTCTCTTCCCAAAATGAATTCCTCATTAGAAAAAGGGGAGAAAAACAGGTATTTTGCTCTCGGCTTCATTGTATGTTGAAATTATATCTGTCTTAACCTGCACATTTCCCTTCCCCCTTTGGTAAACACTGCTCCAGCTCACATTATGGGTTGATTTGTCTTAATGATCTCCTCTTTAACAAGTGAAGGTACATCTTCTTTCGGGGAAGCTGAACCACCTCCAAAAGGAGCTTTATTTCTGATTGGGGAAGACGTAGCTGATACGGCTTGGGCAAGTTTGAGACATTAGCTGCTGTCACAAACTTGCTGAAGCTTGCTCAATCTTTCTCACATAGGATTTTATTCTGTTCTAAATTGAAGACGCAGCAAATCTCAGTAATAGCCGGGACTACACTAAACGGCACCTATTTGCTGAAGTCATAACCTTCATTTTAATTAAGACCCCTAGTTTTGGAAAACTTGACCTGAGATTCTTGTTTCCCTTTTTTACCACTCAGTGTTGCGACCTGTGTTGGCCTATGGGCTCCTCTCAGCTTGTGAAGCACGGCAGGGTTTTGTTTGACTCCTTCGCTCATTAGAGACAACAAGTAGCCTCTATGCTTCAACCTTTTAAAAGCTCTGATAAGACAATCAGACTCCGATTCCTCAGGAAAGTGATGTGCAACTTGAATGTTGGTTTTGCTAAAATTCTGGATTTTTTCTTTTTTTTTTGCTGAAGTTGGGGATTTTTCCCACAGTTTTCACTTGTCATTGCTTTAATTATGTGGCAGAAGGGAGGGAGCAACTTGTGCATCTGCAAACGTTTTGAACAGCAGAGTTGTCCTTTGTCATCTGGAAACTTCTTTCCATGGTTGGTTTTTTCCACGGCTCCTGACAATGCATCACTTGTAGTTCCCTCCATGAAGTTATTACCGGTGTCACTGGGACTAGATTTGATCATTGCTTATTGCGTCAAGACTGCTCAAAGCAAAATCACAGAAATCCTCTGCTGTCCTCCAAAACCACTGAACAAGGTCAGACTGGTTCTTGTATCATGTGGCACTGGAATTCCCTTGCGATGTACAGTTCCTCTCTCTTTTGCCATCCTGGACACTGGGACTCCTTGGCCCATACGAGTGGTGGCACTGCAAAGCTACATGAGGATTTTTTGACCCAGCTTGTGCTGCATGATATCCTCGAAGGTTCTCATGATGCCATCTCAGCTAAATACATGGTTTGCTGAATAAATCTACCTGCTGCTTTTCTTGGCAGAGGTTTGTGTGGATAACGGGGAAAGCCTGAAGCAGGAGGAAGAGGTGAAGCCAAGGAGAGAAGTGGGAGATGGATTTATAGGGAAGATAAAATGGTGGGTGTGGAGATTTGTATTAATTAATTACAAAGCTACAGAGAAAAGAAAAATCCAACCAATGCAGAAATAGCTTGTGGCTAAAACCAGCTCCCTAAATTAGAAAACTGAGAATACACTGAGTCAAGTGAAGCCGTTTTCAAGGTGTGTTGTGAGGAGAGTGGGACCCGAGTGCATGTTGCCTTTGTGTCTCCAGCCGGGGCATTGCACACCAAAGTCCCAACTGCTGCTTCCTGTGTACAGCAAACCAGCGTAGATATTAAATTGGGGCATTATGATGAATGAAACTGTGGGATGTGTCTTGAGTATCCCAGGTTTCTAATGTATAATTGAATTATTTTGGTAAGTATATTTCAAGCCCTTTGATTTCTGGCCTCTGTTTTTAATTACTCAGCCCCCTCTTGCCCTTGTGCATTATTATGCTACTCATTAGCATTCAGCGAGACTACAGAAGTTTGACTTCTGAATAAAGTAGCTTACAAAAGGGAAGGGATGCTTTTTATCTTACCACTTACTAATTTAAATTGAACCCTTTTCTTTAATCAATGTTTAATCGTACAATAGTTGTTTATTTAAACTGTGCATCGCCCAATTTTGCAAACAAAAAAGAGAGGAAGGATAAACATATTTAGAAATAATGAGCTTTCTAACCATTGTAATCTTCAAAAGATTTAAACTATCTACCGCACTTAAAATGTTGGTTCATCTCAGCGAGACGGTAACGTGAGCCTTGAATGTATCTGTATCATTTATGCAGCATTAAGTAGTACAAGCCTATTTTTTTATTTTTTTATTAGAGGGAAGCAGAAAACCTCGCTAATTGCAAAACTGAAAGCTACTCAGCAGCGTTAATATTGTTGGCATGACCGCCAGCTGTGATGATTAGGATGTGTGACAGAGGGAGAGATGATTTGATCACAAGCTTGGGGACTAGAAGCTCCTATGTCCAGCTCCTTCTCAATATACCTACGAAGGCAAGGAAAATACAGGGAGGGAGGATTTAGTTCAGCCCCACAATACCCACACTCTCTGTGAGGGGTCTTGCAGGGCACAGCGGATGCCAGAAATATGCGTGGAATGCCAGGTTGTGGGATGAGATGGGAGCGCAAACCTGGACATCAACTTGCCGAAGGAAATCCCTTTATGGGGGGGTTAGTAATCAGGTGTGGAGGTGCTGCAAGCGTGATGCTTGTTCCATGTCATCAGCAAAATGTGGCTTTGGATGAGACTGGGTCACTATGGGCCAGGAACTGGGAGCTCGAGCTGTGGCAAGGTCAGGGGGACCCACAGGACTTGACATAAAAAGGATGGACTAAAGCTTCCCTCCCTCTGCTCAACCTCCTCATCTGTAAAACAGGAATCGATCAGGGATATCTTGAGGATTAAGAGATATCTGGAGACCGCTTTGGAGGCATTAAAACTACCAAGCATAATATCTGCATTTCAAAGTACTCTTTGGACATCACTTAATTCATTTTGACAGCAACCCTGCACGAGAGATGTGGCTGTTTCCCTGCTATGGATGGGAAAACTGAATCTAGGAGATGGACCCGAGACAGAGGTGGTGGGCGAGAGAAATGGGAGCACGGGATAGCATCAGGTCAGGGAAAGCAGTGAACTCTCTCCTGTGACTCACCAACCTGGTTATAAGAGCACCCACAGCAGGCGAACTGCTCCGTACACACGTCGCAGGGAGCGCTGATCCTACATAATCCCTGTCTGATGTCCTGCCTAGCCTACTTTCCACAAATTGTTCCCTAGGTAGCAAGACCAACCCTTTTCCCTGCTGATGTGTCTCACGTCCCCTAAATCTATCCATTTCCCACCAGTACATTCAATTCTCTCCCTTTGCTCCAGATCTACTTCTCACAAGCCTTTGTGCAAGCTTGGAGCTCCTTCCCTTCTCTGCCTTTTCTCTGTCCCATTTTCTAGGCTCACCAGGGATCTGGAGGAGTGTTCAGCGTCAGGAGCAGTAGGTAAGAAGGTGGTAGCTCCACATGTAAGGAATGAGCTGGAGAAATGTGATCTGATGCTGTGGGCTTGTTCCCTACTATTTTGACTGTATTGCAGCTCCTGTTGATTAGAAGAGCATAGCTGAGTTGTGCTAACACGAGCTGAGGGAGAGCCAAGGCTGGGCCTTTGGACTCTTTCTTTCAAGCTAAATGAATTTATCCAAGATGTGAGAGCCTATGCTGCATTATTAATTCACAATGAACTGTGGTGTGAAAGAAAGCTACTGAGGGTTTTTTTCCGGTTTTCACATGTGCACTAGAGAATTTGCACATGCACGACTTGACAGGCAATATGCCATTCCACATCAGCAGCTGGCGAGTGATTTCCTGGGGTAAAAGTAGCCTGTCCTGTTCCACAAAGCTCATTTTCAGTGGCTCTTCCAATTTAAGGAATGTTTGTCCAGGATGACGATGATTTACATCACCGCAGCATTTAGGGAATGTAGCCAAGATCAGCCTACCAGCTCTACAGTCACTTACGGTGAGACACTGCCCTCTCTCACAGGAATGGGATGGCTAGTGATAGATGTTTAACTGCCTGACTCCCACTGAAGCACGTATTTGGAGGGCACTGTTTAAGCAAGCACCAGAGCTACAGGAGAAACTGGGGTTGTAAAGTGAGGCGCTACAGGTCGCACAGAAAGTCAGCGGCAGAGCAAGAAACAGAATCCGTTCCCCGGCGGTTGCTGGGAAGCCTGTCCAAGTGACCCCGGCTTCGTGCAACCCCATCTTTCACTTTTTCCATTTAAACTAAATTTTTGAAGGCGATCATTTATTGATAACCCGTCAGCCTGTGGTGTCAGTGAGCAGCCAGGCGCTGAGGGCAGGTTGCGGCCCTGACCCTCTGCGCCCTTCTCAAGTTGCTTGTGGCTCCAAAAAAGATGCTGCGAACTCCGGCTTGAAGAAACGCCTCTTTTCTCTTCCCTCGGCTGAGCAGCGGCCGCTCGGATGCTAGAATAAGGTGAGGGCTGTGTGAGGCGGTGCAAAGGCCGGGCTGAGCAGGGCTCTGGCTCCGGGAGGCAGCGCAACCTTCCCCCGCAGCATCCCCGCTGCCCGGGGCGGCGGCAGGAGGCGGCCCTTGGCCCTCCCCCTGCCAGGGACTGAGGGGGGCAGTGACGGGAGGGAGCCGGGAGCCCGGCGGAGGTGGGAGACAACGAAAAGCTGCTACCACTGAGCTTCCCCCCGCTGGCTCTGGAGAGGAGGAGTGGGAGGGGAGCTCCAAAACCACTTCGGGCGCTGCGCCGCGCCGGGAGGGAGCCTGTGAGGAGCATCCTCCTCGCTGCTCAAGCCGGGAGCGCTCCCTGCTCTCCCTTGGAGGATTCCCCCGCCTCGCCTGGGTCCTGCTCCAGCGCAGCCCCTCCTCGGACGAGCCAGGTAAGCGGTACCCGGGGAGCAGAGCCGGGGCCGGGGGTTGAGGCTACCGAGCCGGGGCTCCCCTCGGGCTGCTGCGCGTCTCGGGCGGGCTGCAGGGGCGAGCCGGGGACAGGCGGAGCTTCAGGGGCGATGCAACTTGGATTGGGGAGTGAGATTCTCTGGAGAGTCCTGGGGAATAGTCCTTTAGCTGTTCCCGAAGTGACCATCGGGGTGTGGGGGGTCTCCTCTGCCCAGACCCCCCTTGCCGGCAAGTGTCTGGGGTATTGAGGCTTGGAAGTACGCCCGTAAGCAGCCCTGCGAGCTGGGCGAGCGCTGGCACCTTGTGTGGCTGGGAGAGTGTCAGTCTGAAACACTTCAACTCTTACGTGTTTATGTACTAGAGAGTGTGTGTGTGTAATTCATTTACTGTCATAGTTGTTCTAATGATGAGGGTGTCGCTAGCAGAATGGCAAGCTCGCTTGGCAGGTATCGTTCTTACTTTTTAATTTGATTATTTCCTTCATTTTAAAAGATGTTTCAAATTTCAGCTACTGATTTTGTAGCTCCTGAAATACTTTTATTTCTCACCACTGGCACTTTTACCTTTGTGACTGGCAGATGTTGAAGATTGACTTTCTTTAAAACAGAGCTATAATAACACCCACTCCTGTCACTGTTATTTCCTGACCCCCCCCAACTTCACTTTGACAAAACAAAGCTGGAAATAATCGCTTAAGAGATGCGACTTTCCCTGTTTCAACAAGTTGCTTTATTCTCTGCTCCAGTAATTTCCTCTCGGGCTGGCGTTCATTGACGTTATGTAGATGATGTGGTGATATGCGTGATGTTAAACCTGCAGTCACTGGGGATTAATGCTTGGGCATGACATCACCGACAGCCAATGAGCTGATGGGTTTGGACACGTACTGACCCAAACTGTCTTCCAAACTGATGTGGTGACCCTGCCGCGCTCCGAAGGAATAACACAAGTTTGCACAAATGGGGTGGTTTCCGCACGCGGCTTCATTGTGCTTCTCAGTCTTGTGCCCTCCTCTGAGATAGGCACGGCTCATTAAACAGCCGCGTGTGTGGGGTTAGTCTGCTTGATCAAAGGTTTCACTTCTTGGGAAGAGATTATGGAACATGGACATATTAGCTCCCTGGTACAGAGAGAGATGATGTGACGGAGCTGGCTGCTGGCAGAATATAAACAGCCAAAGGACTCTGAGCTCTTGTGGCAGGAGAGCTGCCTGAATAACGTGTTGTAGCACACAGTGGATTTACCTGTAGTAAATCCCCTCCTTTGCCTTATTGCTTGGAGTGGCTCACGTGGAGGTGGGCACAGCCCTTGTGGCAGGGGAGCAAGGAGGGAAATCGTGCGGCCAGGTGGATGCTGCCGTGGCTGGTGAGGCAGGAAAGCGCCTGTTCCCCGCTGTGCTAAAGGCTCCTGCTCTGCTCTTGCCTTCACCCCAGGACCTCGGTGCCTGCATGCTGCCAAAGTCTGGCAGATTGGAAGCCCTTGGCCTCAGTTCCTGTTACACTGCTGTAGGGTTACCCAAAAACTCAGCTGTCTTGGGCAGCTTTAGCAGAATCACAGCAGATGTTGCCAAGCTCCTGAAATGTGCATTTCTGAGTTCAGGCTGTCTCTTCTGCCTAACGCTTCCTTAACCTTCATCATTTTCCAGCAGACTTGAGTCCCCCCGCAGGTCAGACAGGGCTTCCCCATGGGCTGTGTGAGACCCTTCGTGTCCCAATCGCAGATATTTGCACGCCAATTACTTGCATTATCTTAAACATTTTCTTTTTGCTGGAGTTCTTAGTTTCGAATGCAAATTTTTGGGTCCAGCGTTCATCCCTGAAGTCTTTTTATATTTTTGTTTGTAATTTATACGTATGTACACACTTGCACCCTCTTATCAGCATCACTGCATCGATAGCCCTTTACATGGAGGGAACTACATAGAATATTAGCAGCATAACTGATGCGCCTCAGAGGTGCGTATGATTCTTATGCCTTCAATGCCAATAAGACGTGACAGGATACATCTAATGAATTACCTTTAAATTAGAAAGCAGTAAACAAGCCATTATTGGATTAGAGGAATATTAAAATTAGAAGAACGTTACCGTCTTTTGATATCCTGTGGCACATTTTTACTAGCTGGGAAATGACACGGGTTACTGCAGAGAGAGAGAGAGAGGGTCTCTAGAGACCCGTAATGATTTTCATCTGTGCGAAATAGATTTTTTAATGCTATCACTTACTATCTTATGTTTAGATGATGCTGTTGTAGATTCTTTTCTTTTCTTTTTTTCTCTTTTTTTCCCTTCTAGTTTCAAATTGATGTTTGCTATAATTTTTCTGAGTGACTTCAGTGTTTATGGAAGGCACAGGTTTGATGTAGTCTGATAGCTCCTAATTACTGAAGAAACGCGCAGGCAAAATAATAGATTTCAGACCAATATTGAAGAGCTTTCTGCCTTGCCATGATGCAGAGACAGCCTGGGTCCATGCCACTTGTTCCACGGACTCTCTGCTCGGCTGCTTAGGAGGCTGCTCCAGCTCTGGTAATTCTGGGATATGATTTAAATTGCATAAAAAGATTCCCGTTGACTTCACTGAGATTTAGATAAATTCCTAAGAACTAGATTAAACCCACCAGTTCTCCTGGTCGTACATCTCACCGTGCAGGCATTACTCGGTATTATTGCCTTCCAGATGTGACTGCCCTGGATTAGATCTCTATTGGTAACTAGTTGGTGGTACTTGTGTGGAGCAGCTCCTGATCTCGCCGTGCCAATCTTGTATTAATCTAAGGCCAACACCTGCTGTCCTCTCAGGCAAACTGCCCAGTTAAGGACTGGGCCTTGAGTGAAAAGGGCAGAATTTGGCTGGTAGTCCTCAAGTGTTAGGGGGAAAAAAAAAATAAGTACATTTAAGAGGTAAACAGTGCAATATTTGATGGAAAGCAGTTAATTCTCAGGTTCACATAAAATAAAATTTCTTAAGGACTCTTAAATATCCCATGCTCTTGCAATGCCACCTAAGTCTGTGGCCAAATTAAAATTAAGCTTTTTATCCAGAACTAAACTTGAGCTTGTGGTTGCAAAAAATGGTTTGGTTTAGAATATCAATCTTTAATAATACTCTAAGAAATCTGTTATTCTTCCTAACTCACTGTCGATATGAATATGGAGCAATAATGTATCTTGGAGTGCTAAACCTCATTTCAGTCTCCTGAGAAAAGTCTTGAGGATATGGTTTTTGTCCTGGATTTTGGAAGCATGTTCAGAATAAAGAGCTCTCTCACACATATACTTTTCATCCAAGGTATTGGATTTTCCTTGTCTCAGCCTCACCATTTACGGCCCTGGGACTCCTTGCCCCCTCTCAAGGTCTAGGAGGAGAACTCCCTCAGCATTTCTTCTTCCCTTTGAACAATTTGATAACCGCCATGCACACAGTTGTTTTGAAGCCAGTGCCAACCCTGCAGATCAGAAGATCACAGCACACTTTCACCTGAGGTTAGGCGGTGCGACGTGAGCCGCTTTGCAGTGGCAAAGCGTCCTGAATACTTGCAAGCTGTGGGGATTTCTGTTGGCCTGTGTCACTGAAGCCTCTTTGCTATTCTAAAGAGGCTTATAAGGAGGAACAAAGGACTGTGGATTTCACCGGGTTTGCTTTATTTTATATTTCCCAGCAATTATTTTGGAAAGGTTGTGAGCTGAAAGGCTGATTTTCTCAGACTAGGTGCAACTATACCACAGTAAAGCTCAAATGAAGGAAAGTAGCAGCAGGTATCTCAGTGCCTCAAAAGGTGACCTGTTGTTTTTATTGCCCCTTCTGTTGTGTTTCAATTTCAGTTACACTTTACAGGGAACATCTGTGGAATAAAAACTCTGGTGGGGTCAGGCCTTTCTCCTCGGAGGACATTTCCCTCTGCACAGCATCAGTACAAGTTGTCTCCCTCCTTCAGTGGAGTTACAAGTGCCGTGAGATATAACAAGCAAGGATAAATGTATTAAGGGGCAGCAATCCCAGTCCCAGTGCTACGTGATGGGAGAAGTCTGGTTAAAGGGCTCAGTCTTCAACCCTGGGTGCAGAGCTTTCACCCCTTTCTGTTCTCCAACCAGGCTTCTGCAAAGCACGACTCAGTCACGCATTACACCCTTCTGACATGGTGTAACTGGGATCAGCCTGGACTTGCTGGTTCTAGAGGCAACTAACCCCTTAAAATGAGAGAGCAGGACTTCGATGCTTCTTTCTAGTCTGAAAGAAACTGCTAACTAAACCGGAAGTATTCACCTAATACCTAGACATAGATAAACCAGTTAATAGGAATTCTTTCAGCTTTTGAAAACCAATTGCAAATCTCAGGTTCACATTTACGTAATTCAGGTTATTAATTAATGCGTTTGCGTTTCCATTTGGCGAAAGTTTCAGGGCATTGATCTCAGTGTAAAGGGGGAACGCAGAAAATTTAGTTGTAGGCAGCATTGAATGGTTAGTGATTTTTCTTTTCCACAAAATTAAACTAGCTTCTTTTTTTTTTTTTCCTGAGTCATTTTGGTGACACCTCAGGTATCCAGTGAGAAATTTGGAAATTCTTAATTGGCAGAGTACCCCGTCTTTCATACAGGGATTTAAATATATTGCAAGTTAATAAAGCTTTCAGCATACAGTCTGTGCACGTGTGATTAAGGAGTGACTATACTCTGATGTCATTTGCTGGGTTATCTTGATTCCAGTTATAGGAACGATGGTTTTTCATGTTGTCATATACAAGCAGGAATACCCCTGCATGCGTGAATCTGTTCGAAGGACCAAGCTGTGGCTGTTTTAGTCTAGAGAACACAGTCACCCTCGGATTTCTTTGCTGTTTCCATTATTCAGGGAGAATTATGCGTGTTTATGATAGTCCGACCAGCAAATAGAAGTGCACTGTAGATGTAGATATATTGTGAAGTACAGCGGTTTACATTAATAGGAAGGATTTATCTTGTTGCAGTATTGAATTTATGATGCTAAGCTGTGATATTTCCCTGTTGCAAAAGTGTTATATTGCAGTGAGTTGGTATCATGGTGATAAAATAAATGTTTCTTTTTTTTTAATTTAAGCCACTGTAACATGCTAATAATGTTGGAGACAGGAAGAGAAATGCCTTACTTCAGAAAATGAATATAATACATCTGTACTACAATTTCCTAGCAAAATTCATTTAACTCGGACTCCTAAATGAAACTTCTTGTTTTGTTTAAACAATTAAACTGACGTGCTTGAGGTCTTTAACGGAAGTACGCTTGTGGATAGAAGCCATGGGGTTAATATGCCCTGCTTGATTTAGTCTTTGGGACTCTTTGTTCCCAGTAATTCTGAAAAGGAAGTAGGGAAGCTACAGTTGCTGGTGATGGTCCCTTCGCTGGGTATGCAGGCAGCGCATGCTGCTTGCTGGCTTCCTTTCAGTTTATCTCCTGTCTGGCCATAGACAAGGACCGTGCCAATGCCAGGGCCGTATTCAGGGTATCTGTTTGCCCTGTTCCTAGAAAATGTGATAGAGTGCGAAGGAAATCTTTGTGATGCCCCACAGCTCTCCTCCACTGCCACCTGTGCACTACGTATGTCAGCTCCTGAGGGGAACTGGGTGAGCCTTCCCCCAGACCGCTCAAATCTGCTCCCTGGATTGTGCCTTGTGGAGCATGCAGGGAAGGGGATTCTCTTCAGCCACACTCATCCAGCTGAGAAGAGGGAAGGCTGTTGTTGCTGCTCTGCTCTGAAACCCAGCTCTGAGGCTACAGCACAGCATCCTCCCTAGGAAAACAGGGACGCAGTGAGCCAGGGAGGTTAATGCTGGTCAGCTGGTGTTGTTATGATGAGGCTAAACCCTTTTGTCTTTGTATCCATGCAGCTGTGCCTCAATCCAAGAGTGTTTTACAGATTTCACTGGAACTGGCCCAGCATGAATACAGGTAGCTGCAAAAGCCTGGTCCTGACTGTGTGGTGGGCTCGTGTTGGCCGCGTTACTATTTGCACCGAGCACTGTCAGTTTAATGACTGTGAAGCACCAGGGTTACAAGTCAAGTGCTGTAAAATTTTCCCCAAACACATGTCTACAGCAGAGAGTGGTCTTGCACATAAAATAGGCTATTGAATCTGAAAAAGGGATTAGTAATTTTGTGGACTATAGAAAGACTGTCGTATGTTTGTATGCCTGTTGCATTACTCGGTTAAACAGTGTCTCTGAACCTCTAAGTTAATATCCATTATTTGGAAGAGTAGAAGAGAGCACTGAAAGGTACTACTGGAGTAACAGTTTAACTGTGGAAATACTTACCAGTTATAGGGTCTATAGGCTTAACTGGGGCTGAAAGGGGAAAAAGCAAAATAACTATTTACTGTTAAATTATCCCAATATTTTTGATGTGCTGCTAATGTGATTCATGCTGCTTTTGTCTAATGATAGATCTGTTTCTGTTCAGGGACCATGAAAAGAAGAATATTTTGTTAGAAAAAGCTACTTTTAAAAACCTGCACTGATTCTCTTAGGAGAATACTAGGTAAAAAGGATTCTCCTTCCTTTTCTGCATCGACTTGACATGGAGGGATGGATCTGAGGTGAAGCGGGGCAATTTCAGGCAGAATTAGTGTAACCTTCCACCTGAGAAATGAATAGATTAATTTGATTCGTTAAGTGTTAGCAATTAATTTGTATTGAGCTTGTCCTCATACTTAACAGCATTTCCCTCCAGAACATTTCCTTCCTGTAGATGTTCCTAATGCATTTTGGTGATATATATTTTGGTGTAACAATGGAATAGACATAGAAGCCCTAAACCTTTAAGAATAATTAGCATTTATAACACTGAAAAAGGTGCAGCGGCTTTAAATACAATTACTTACTCTGCCAATGTGCATTATTCACCTACGACACGCTTCGGGTTGTACTTGCTCTCCGGTTGCACCCCAGACTGAGACGAGCTGCGTTGTTGAGTGGATGAACAGGCAGCTGCATTCACCCCGTGTCTTTGCAGGCAGCTGTGAGAACGAGAAGGAAAACTGATATTTGCAGCAAAATTCTTGTTTCTTGCAAGCATACATTCTTCTTCTTGAACAGAATCCTCAGCAATGAATAAACTCTTACTATTAAATCTCGCTAGGAAATGTGGTGGAGACTGGCAGCTATTCGTAATTAGCGTAGTTGGAATACATGTAATTGTATTACGGCTGAAAACTTAATATACCTTCTGTGTTTTTCTCACCTAAGAGGAAAAATAAGACTGAATAAAGCCAAACTAGTCTTTGTTTTCTCTACAGAAATCACATCTTCTGTTACAGTTAATGAGCATTGTTGTCTTTTGTTTAAATTCTTTGTTACAGAGGCTCAGAGCAAGAGGTCTTTAATAATAAAAAGGCCTTCTTGTCTGGAATGCCTGTCTGATAATAGCCTGGAAGATTTAAGAATAATACTGTAAAGTAATTGGTTTTCAAATGAATAATTTTGTATAACTAATTAGAGGGCAAATGGAAAATCTGCATCCTCCAAACAAATGTAGTGTGTCTCTTTAAATATCCAAACAGTTTTTCCTTCTGTTTTTCCACCCCGAAGACAAAACCAATATCAAATCTCATTCAGGTTGTACTTAAATATGACCAAACTGATAATTACATTATTACAGAGAAGGGCAGGATAGCTGGAGGATATGTACAAGGTGCATTAGTCCCACAAATAGAAGCTGATTTACTTATTGATAGTAGAGACACGTTTTAGTCACTTTATAGAATTAACAATTGATCAGCTTGTTAGGTTCTAGTTCTTCATAAGCACAGCATGTTTATTCATTATTGTCATTACATGGTGTAAGCAGCTGAGGTCATGATTAGGAAGGCAAAACCTCAAAATATTTAAACTTGCTTAAACGGGACTTTTGCAACAGGCAGGTTTTAAGCGATGCGCCGATTCTCACTTTTCAGCGATAAATGCAACTTATACCTGCCTGGTTAATTTGCATTTCATTTAAATATATATATTTTTTTCCAGAACCATCAGATCTATTTGTTTTCCAAACACCAGTGATTCAGGCTTGTAAAAGTGTAATGAGATGGGCAACATAAAAACATTACTTTCAAATTGCCTTGGTCACTGTAAATATATATCGATATATAGTATTGCAACAGAGAAATAGGCTGCTGGAGGAGAATGGAAAGATGTTATTCCAATAAATATATTCATGATTGTTTGTTACTAGGCGTAAGTTATATTTTCTAAATCAGCATTGACTTAAGCTTGAGCAAGCTCGATAGCAAAAATTCCCACAGAGGCTTCTCTTGCTACATAGGACTAATATATTAAAGAAGATAAATAGTCATTTTTAAAATTTATTACACAGTAGGATTGAACACAAGAGGAAACCATTTTACAAATCTGAAAGTTAAGGTCACCCTGAGAAGAAAAGGACACTTAAGATGACTAGAAAAAGTCCGCTTCCTTGAGAAATTGAGATTCAAAGTTTACTCTTTTCACAATGTTTTTTTATAAGCTTTAGAATCCCAAGTGTAAAACCAGAGTGTGTTTTGATGTGCAAATATTTCAAAACTGTATCATGGATAGATGTTTAGACACTCGCATCTAACCAGGGCTACAGATTAGCTTCCAGGCTCTTAATTCATTATGGACTATGGAGCTTTTTGATTCTGGTTTGTATAATCTAATTCAATATTAGGGATAAACTCTCTAAACCATTTCATTGAACTCTTCTAATAGTTTTCAATAGTTTTCTTCCATTTCCTTTTCTATTTATAAGCCTTTTTTTAAAAAAAATCCTTATGTATTTTTTAGTCATACTGAACACCATTAAGCTTTTGGTTCATAATTCAGACTTCTACAAGTATAAGAATGTGCTCAATAGCATTTTCTTAGGGCTTGTTAATAAAGTTAATGAATTATTTTTCTATTAGGCTGCCTTATCTTAGCTAATACTGCTCACTTGTTTGAGCTGTAGCAAATCAGGACAACATTGATTTTCTTTAAGAGATGAATAATGAAAGATCTACATTCTTAAATATGTAGATAAAGATAAGTGACTTAATTAAAAAATTATCAGTGGAAAGTAGTAAGATGAATTAGCTGTTTTAATTTGTTGTATCTGCCAATATGCTGGAACATAACCTGAAGTATTACATTTATGATATCCTTTTCTCTCATTTTCAGTGTGATTTCATAGCATCTTCAATTGCTTAATTTTTTTGAAAATTGCACACGCTTTGGGAATGTTACATTTTTGGAACTATCTGCCTCAGCTTCAGCTTACGTAGGCCTTGACTTTGCAGATGTTTCATGTCCAGAGCAACGCAGGCTGATGAAAATAGTTCCACCCTGATCAATAGTAATGTTTATGGGCTTTGTCTTCAGTGGTGGAAGTCAGGTTACGAGCCTGATTGTTTTTCCAGTGACTGGCAAATTCTGCTCTTTGATCACATGTGCTATGAATATCAGAGCTGGCAAAATTCCAGGCTAAATTGCTTCCTATATTTCTTTGACCAGCTTTATAAATTATACATGATGAAAAAAGGACATCTTGGGGCCTCCGTCTTTCACCCAATGTTGCTTTTCATATCGTGTAGATCTCGTCAGGGTACACAGTACAGAGGAGGAGCTGCTCTATTAAGCTGAGGTAGTTCATCTTATTAAAGGAGGAGGTAAACAGCCTTCTGCTGGAAGGGCTGCTCTCGGTCGCAACTCTTTGTTGGTTTTTTTTTTCCTGGTCTCACGTAATAGAGCAAGCACCCACACAAGTTCCAGTGGTGGATTCCCCGGTGGGAATAATTATGCCTATAGTACTGTGTCTTGAATAAGACTTTCGCAATTCACATGCTTGAATTCTAAGCGACTCCCGAGTCATGCTGCTTTTCAAGCTTGAAGATCCTGTTTTTCAGAATATATTTTCTCAAATCGCAGTGCAGCTACAAATACATCATTTGACAAGCATGGCTGAGCTTCTGCTTCAGGTCCTTGGGTCACTGCCTTTCTGTTGCAAATGCACTGTCCAACAGTTGTTTTGAAGGTTAGTTATTCCTATCTTTTCTAGACATCTAGGGTAAGACAACAGCTGGTTCATAAAGGTTTTCAGATATTGCTGCCTCCTAATGCTAAACTCATGGCTCTCCTGTGTGAAGCAATTCAGTTGGGTGATGAGAAGGAGTGGTATGTTGTAGGTAGGCTGTACTTAAAATGGGAAGGGACTGGAGAGAGACTTTATAAAATATCTGAGTAAGCTATTGGTTGGTAGATAGGACACAAGCGGAGAAGTTCATTGAGATGTCACTGTGGAACTTCCATGGGATAGTTTGACAATACAGTGCGTGATCTGGGCAGGCAAATTTTACTCTGAGATTCTACCCAGCGATGCCCTGCTGAAGTGTGAAGTGTTGAGGATAGATTGGCGTTTCAGATTTGACTTTATCTTGTTTTATTCATTTTGTCTTGCTTCAGCTTTGGAGTAAACACAATACTCCTGTCAATGAAATGAGTAGCAAACACCTGCCACATTATGGATTTTGCTACGTCAGGAGTAACAAATGGGAGCCTGTGTTTCTTGTTCAGAAGAGGAAGCCTGCCAGAATCAAAGGCGTAAATAAGAGCTGAGGAAAATTAATTGCAAACCTATCAGGTCTGGTCTGTCCTTATCACATGGTGCTCAGTAGATCTTTTTTAGAGATGTTTTCAAAAACCCAGTTCTGCTCCTTATGTGAATTTGGCTGAAACTTACCCAGTCACAGCAGAAATACTACTACTGGGCTTCTGTGCCAGGGGAGAAACCTCTGGATTTTTTTGCTGTCGCTCTGAAACATTCATGCTCAACACTGTGCAACATGCAGACAGGATATAGTATGTGGGTCTTGACTCTTCATGTGACATCCAGCTCCTCTTGATCCCTCCCCACACTCCTGGGTCCCTGCTGGAAGAGGACACACTGTCATTGACGGATCTGTTTGACCCTGAATCTTCCTGAGTGGAGAACAGGAAGCTTCAGAAAGTAATACTTTCCAGTTAGGGTGATTATTATAGGAATATTCCATTATTAAATTAGAAATTTTTCATATTCCTGAAGACCAGATGTTGAGACCTTCAGGTTAAAAAGGCAATAGATTATTTATGCAATGCTGTTATTCTCAGTTAATAAGTTGGATGGTGCTATTGCAAGCAGAGAAATAATTAGGAATTCTTGTACAATTGAGTAGTCAAATTAAAAAGGACA
>WEIS01043665.1:308-29422 GCA_013389965.1 Todus mexicanus
GGGTTTGTAAGGAGAGCTGATCTTCAACTAACCCTGCTGGAGAAGACTGTTATTTATTAGGTGGGAAAGTTACTAGTAAGACTGATTAGCTGAAGTTATATAGCTCAAGAATAAAAGATGGCAATGCTTTCAGCTTTTGAATAGAAAGCAGAAACAGGGTTAAAATTACTTTAGCTACTGTGACGAGCTGCCAGATTAAATGGGAATTGCTAAGCAGGTGAGGTGGGGTTGAATACAGAATGTTGTTGGGTTTTTTTCTCTCTCTTCTTAGGATTTATTTCTTGAAAAACTAGAGAAGGAAGGTCTGAGGATTTTATTTAGTTGTTACTGGTGAGATTGATTACTGTGTCTTGTTTTTTCTAATGCCGTACTATTGAAGTGAATTACCATACAAATCCAGTTCTCCACTTATAACGCATTAAATCAGAAAGAAAAAGAATCAATTATATTTCTTCCAAGCCTTGAGATCTTGTGTTAAAAAGTGATATACATGAAGGACATTGTTGGGCATCTAGTACCACCCTGTTGTTGACAAGTACCCTTAAGCTCTTCTTCATAACTCAGCTGGTCCCTCCTTGAGCTCTGTATCTATTCTAATCTAGGAAATGTGACCTTATTCAGGGTAAAATATAAAGGTGCTGTGATTCGATCATACCAGTGTCAAACTAGTTGAAAGTGTCTGTGTGCTTGTATTGCAGGCTCTGCGGACCAGTGGGAAGGTCCCCAGCCACTGAGCTCCAAGTAACTGTTTCACTTTTCCCTTTGAGAGGAAAGAAGGGAATTTTTCCTCCTTCTGCTGGTTCTGGGAGTTCCACCATCTGCTTTGGGGACAAGTTTATTAGGTCAACACTGAACACTGTTGAGAAGGTCACCATCGGGTTCAAATTCAAGATCTTCCCTCAAACCCCCTTGTCAGTGCCATCTTTCAATCCATCTGACAGCTCTTTGCAGGTTCATATTTCAAAAATGAATTAAGAGCTGCGGAGCCCTTGATTTGCACCTTCCTCCCTACAAACTCTTTCCCCGTTTGTCTGGAAATTCTCATTAGCAGCCCAGGGCCAGACTGACCCCTCTCAGGCTGCAAGGCTTCAGCAGCGAAAAGTTTCAGCTCTGCGAAATCTAAAGGGTAGCTCAAGTTCCTGTCCTGCTGTCAGTAGGTAAGTCTTTTCCGCTTTTCTCTGATCTCTGGCTGCTTTGTCAGCCCTTCACGTAGAGGAACTTTTGAATTGCTTTGAGGTACGCTAGAGAGCTGCCTTAGCATCCAACAGCAGCAGGATTAGGAAGCTCTTAAGTGCTCCTTATGAGCTTCCCCGCCCGAAGCTGATGTTCTGGGCCATTCCCTTTTGCAAACTGATCACTCTGTTCTCAATCTGTATTCTCTACCTCCTCCTATCCAGCAAAGTCAGGAGGACTTATCAGCTGTGAGCTGAAAGACTGGAGGGGAAAAATAATCAGAAAGTGTTTCATTGACTACAATCTCCCAAGTTATCAGCATACTGATTTGGGAATGGTGTGGCTGAGTGGCTGGGAAACAAAATGGTTATGTGATTCATGTTTTGTTGTAAACACTACAAAGATGCATTAATTAATGATAAAATCAAGGGAAATGCCTGACAGGATAGATAGAGAGACAGAGGTGGAGCCAGCAAGATTAGAGAAAATGGTAGGCGTTAATAAAATTAGGTTGTGGAACCTGAGGAAAAAACAGACTAATACATCCACTGAGAACTAATCTAGAGCAAACCAGCCATAAAGTAGAAGAGAGATGAATGCAATGAAAACCAAGTGTCTGGAAAGCAGAAATGCTGCTTGATTTTCTAATATGATGGGGTAGCATAAAGCAAAACATAAAACTACTCCATTCATGTAGGCCATCCGCCAAACTAATCAAAAGATGCTTGGAGAGATATTTAAAAAGGTGATACTGTGGATCATGGATTAAATGGAAGTTAAGTTCTCATTTCCTGTGGCTTTGGATTTCGTTGTTCGAAAAGGATTTGCAGAATTTGAAAGGCGTGGGGTTGGCAAAATCATTTAAAGACATGAAAATTTTGTCTGATGAAAAAAAAGGGAGAAAAAAAAAAAAGAAGTAAGAACTCAGAAGATTGTCAGTGCCACGACAGCCATCCACAGCTGTTGAACGGCTGTTAACGTGAGGGAAGGGGAAATCCTGCTTTGAATGATTCAGGTAAAGACACAGGATATCAGATAGAATGGTTGGGCTAGACAATAGAAAATGTGTTAAATAAAAAGGTCGCGTAGGCTTGTGAAGGGAAGGGACTTTTTCCAGTGAAGCTGCTTTTCCACCCGAAAGTTTGGTCTTGCTGAGTGTTAGCAGTCAGTGGCTGGTCTGGATAAGTGTGAGCCCTTGGTGTAAGCAGCAAAGAATGTTGTTTGAAAGAATAGTTTTTACCTTTGGGTCAAGTAAGGGCAAGACACGCTGCAGTAAACTGTAGAAATAATAATTCTGAAAGGCTGGCCAGACAGAGACGAGGCGTTGGAGGATGCCAGTATCCCCCAGTCCTCCACTGAGGTGCCTCCTGAATCTGTGATGAGAGGACGGAGCTGTGTAGAAGCTGGCTGCACATGTTGGGTCCTGTTGAGTATACCCTCAGTGTTGGACCTTCCTGTGATGCGGAGGGGTAAGTTTGGTGGGAACTCAAACACCCCCTGCTCTCTATTAAACAGTGCAAACACCAGTCAGAGCTTTTTCACGTTCACTGCTCTCATTTGTGCTTTGAAACCCCTGACGTGGAGCTTAAATGACAGATACTCCTGTTTCTGCAGCGCTTTCTTCCTAGTCCCTTTCAATAATTCATATTCATCTACACCTCCTTCCCATGCTGCTTTTCATTGCTCCTTTGATAATTAAACAACAGGATGTGAAAGGTATGTGAGATGCTGAGATATTACCCGGGCTCAAAATACACCTGACGTTTGAGTGAGGTAACTTAATTACCACTTGGGCTCTTATTGCTTGCTTGGGAAATAACCAGGCAGTTGTGTTACATATAAATGTATGGCAGCAAGTGAGAGAGAAACGAGAATTTGAAGGCTCATTGTAGCTGTAATATTTCTTCATGTATTAAAGCCAGAATTCCTGTAGGTCATTTTAACCAGTTCAGGTGGAAAAACATAAATAAACATGTCTCCACACACCCCTTTTCTGGAGGTAAGCAGAAAATATCATCATATTTTGTTGAAGTGGTTTTACCCTCAGTAAAAATAACTTGTTTTAGACATGGGCTGCAGAAACATTAAGTCCCTGTCTGTGCCCAGGACAAATTCTGCCTCTAGGATGTCTCTGTGTAGAACTTCCCTTTTTGAACAGTGTGATAGAAGGACTGAAGTAAATGGCAGCGCTTGGCATTGATCCATCTCACTTAACAAGGGAGACTAATTTGAAATGTATTCATTCCAGACTATTCATTTGGATAGCAGAAAATAAGAAACTCCTTCGAGGGTGATAGAGATCTCTGAAAGGCTGATTCTCTCCTGTTGCCTGTCCTTCTCTGCTGGCTATAGAGCTGGCCAAAAGGACAGTCTTTGAACCCGAATGACCTCAAAGAGATAACTAAACTCAGTGGATGACTCCAGGCTTTGTGCGTGGGTGTCGATTTTCCTTCTAGCAATATTTAATCTGCTGAAGGGATTAGAAATAGGAAAAGATTTTGATTTGAATGATATAACCCAAATTGTCATAGGCTTGTAAAGTAATACAGGCAACAGAAGTATTGTTAAGCTTTCCCTCATATCATTCTTGATGGGCTCCTTCAACTCCCCGGCTCCTAATCATATATCTAATGAGTTTTCTTATTTCTGCTGTGGTTTGTTGTTGCTGCCATTTTTTTTTTACTGCCACTGCAGTAACTTGCTTTTCAGAGGAACTTTCAGCAGCCTGTTTTCCTCTCAGGAGTCATCTGGACGTGTCAGTCCATGTTGGTGGAACCAGGCAATGTCGTGCGTCTTTTTATTCGTCAGGTGACAGTGCAGTGTATTATTGCTCTTCTCCTCTGAGCCCCGCTGATCACACGCTGCTGCAAAAGCTGGTAAAATCGATGCACACGCTTCCTTCGTTCATCTGTAAATGCATCAGCAGATAAAAACAGGGAAGGTACTTGTGGTGATGTGATCCAAACACAAGATTAGCAGAGGGTGTCAGTTGAAAGCCCTGTCTGCTGTGAACTATGACTAAGGAAAAAAATTGTACTGCTTTACTCAGCACCTCCCATTCCTTACTTGAGCTCAGAGGTAGAGCTGCTGCTGGTTCTGGTGCTGCTGCTCTCTTCCAGCTCTGGAGAAGCAATCCTGCCAGAGGAAAAGCAGCTCCATCACCTGCCTTTTTTGTGCATCGTCAACAGAATTGGTCACTAGGTTCAGGCGGAGTTCAGTGATGAACGAGAGCCAAAAGGGCACGGAGAGCATAGCTCATACTATAAATTCTCCATTATTGATGATACGAGGAGGAAAGAATGAAAGCTGATTGGAAAAAGCAGAAGCGGTATATAATGTTTTCCTGGTTTTAGGATGAGATCTTAAAATATTTTAAGAAACAGCTTTGTGAAGCTTCATATTCCAACATATTTTGGCTGGCTGCAAGGCTTTGGAAGGACTGGTGGATTCTAGATTCACATTCTGGTAGTGCTCGTAATTATTTTACCGCTACAGAAGTGTTATTATTTTCATGTCAAATGAAATTATCTCGTAGTTTATATTCCAACTCGAAAGAAGAAGTGTTTCAGAGTATTGGAATAAAACCACTTCTGTAGGACATCTACCTTGCTATGTACTTTCTGTGATGTTTTTCCTATATTATGGCTCTACAATTTCCAGCAAAACCTAGTGGTTTGTTACATGAATATTATCTAGAGATCCATATGTGCTCTCCCATATATGAGACAAGACTGTTTTTGCTATTACTTGATCATTAGTGGTGTTGCAGCAGAACTGAAGAATCCAAGGAATAGACTCGAACACCCTCTTGTTTGGTAAAAACACAGGACAAACAGATGGTTGTTGTCTCAGAAGGCTCACCCTTGAAATAGATGCAACAGGCTAAGTCAGACACTGTGGGGTTGTTTGGACTTCAGTATCGCTGTGAGAACATTAACCATTTTCAAGACAAAATTGGCTCTTTGCTTTCACTGAGAGACTCTCGAGTCAATTCCCATAATTGTCATTAACTGGCCAAGTGCCCAGTATGTACAATTTAAGGACCAGATCCTGTTCACCTCTGGCTCAGGCTTATTTTATTCATTTCAGTCATACTGGATGCGATCCCGTTAATTGTGAGTAGAAAATGTTCATATGGACATGACAAACATAATCTGTCAGCACTTGCTCAAGAAGAAGGACCATATGTTTCCAGGCCAAGGCCAAAGCTGAATGGTTTAGGCTCCAGTAAAGCAATGCTGAGCTGTAGATCATATTCAGAGAAGTCTGTAGAGAGGAAGATAATTCGTATCTTTAACTTGAAATTCACTTCAGGCAGTAAAGTAGTCTTTGCCTGGTATTAGCACATCTTAAGCTAATGAGTCCTTTGAATCGTAGTCCCTTCCAGAAGCTATTTACAGTAGACTTAATTGGCTGATGGTTATATGTTTGAACTTCATCTTTTAGTAATAAATTCCAATGATAATTCTTTGCTTTTCTGAAGCTTTGTTCTGTTAAATTCTCACCATGTATCTCTCTTAGAGCATCTTTATAGTAAGAGCAGATTGCAGTTACGTAGTCAGAAGCCACACACCTTAATAAAAGATTCAGTAGTCTTCAAAATACCTTGTCTTAAAAAGATTTTAATCTCATTACATTTACGACCCGAATTAAAAAGTTACGTGCATCACAGTGTTTGTTTGAGAAATGTTTATGTGACAGTGTATGGAAGCTGGAGTGAATTTATGAAAAGAGGCGAACTCTTCTGGTTGGGGATGCGACAAGCGTTGCCGTATCCTTATACTTCCATTAAATTCAAGTTTTTAAAAATCAATTTTTAATTACTGATCCCCAGCAAGCCCAGAGTACAGAATACTGATTTACTGATGGCCCTTTGAGTATTATTGGCATAGCAAAGTGCTCATGACCATCTCACCCTGCCTCGCTGCCCTGCATGTTCTGGAATTCAAGATTGTGCTTCATTATGCCCTTTACAGGACAAGTATCAGCAAATGTTTTCCTTCTTGTCCCCAGCCATACTCGGCTACACTTCTGTTTGTTTAGGCTGACTTAAAGACAAAAATAGAACCTATCCATCCTTTTGATTTTACTAAGGGTTATATCATTGTTTAATGTAAATGGAGACTCTTTAAAAATAGAGCCTCATGCCAAACTCATTATACATGCTATATTCATGAGAAAGCCCCCAAAATACTAGTTGGCTTATTAGTAACATTTTCATGACATTACTCATAAAAGAAGATTCCAAAGCAGGTTTTTGTTATGATGTTTGATCATTTGTATGCAGAAACCATAACCTCCTCTGTTAGTTGCCTCACAGTTCGATACATAATTGACAGGAAAGTGATTTTATTGCTATTCTTTGTAGCATTTGTTTCAGATAAAGATGAGGAAAACAAAAAACGAAATTAATTTGTTGGTAGATTAGCTTTGAGAATACATGAGACTATTCCCATAGTTTGATCTTCTTAAAGCAGTTGCCTGCCATGCTGTTTATTTGTCCTGTTGGGTGGATTCAAGAAAACCTAATTTTAATCCGTCAGAGCTTAATCTATGTCATAGCTTTCCTTTGGTACCTGAAGAGATCAAATAAGAGTTTGAGCTTAACCTCATTTTTGCCTCCCAAGGCTTCTACTCCCTGAGGTGTGCACTTAAATGAAGATCCAACCCTTTGTGCTTTGGTTCCCCATCTGTAGACTGATGATGTTGCTTCTTTCTGTAGGTTTAAAGCCTTTGGGAAATGATCTATGTCTCAGTAGGTGTCTGCACAAGAAACTCGAGGAGCTCCTCAACAAAGAAATAATAAGAAAATAAATTTTGGAGGAAGCTTTGTAATATTTTTGAAAAGAGGACTTGGTACATCTGAACTTGTCCAAGACAAAAATACAATGTGGCAACTAAAGCAATATATAGTGACTTCGATCCAAACAACCTAAAGCAATCAGGTATTAGGGAAGTTTGCTTTTGATATATATTAAGAAAATGCTTGATAAAATTTGGTGCAGAAGCACTCACCCTGCAGTACAACCTTGTGTTACTGTGTAGGCTCCACTTATCCCACGCCAAACTTTCTCCATAGTGGGGCAGAAAATACTCTGGGTGTAAGCTAGTGACACCAATATTTCTTTTTTACTCTTAGTGTTCACTGCTGCATTTTCCCTTTCTCCCTGCTGGTAGATTGTACACTCGATTTAAGGAATTGGTGCTGTGTGAATAGCTGAACTGCAGTTCAGTTAGAGACTGAGCTCTCATGCAATCCAGCTGCAGAATCACAGTTAATATTCGTCATTTAAGAAAGGCAGTTTCACAGATCTTGTCAAAGGGTGATTTTTCTAAGGTCCTGGTCTCCTCTTCCTTAAACTCACATTCTATGGGGTTCTTCCAGAGTAGCATTTGTGTTGCTGGATATGGTAATGATAGGGATTCAAAATTCTTTCTCTTTTTCTCAGCCTGCTTCAGTGGATAGACTTTCAGTGCCTTTGATATCCTGTCATTTAGAATTTAGTATTTTAGGGGGCATAAATGCTTGAATACTTATAGAAGTAAGGAGTAAGTCCACTCGTGTATTTGACGTGGCAAAATCTGGAATGTCTGGCCCACGCTGGAGACAATTGAGGGCACATTGAAGGATAGTGAACCACAACTTTTTGCTTCGATATTTCTGGATGTTAGATATTAATTTCATGGACACTTCTCTCTGGGAGTATTTCAAAAGATATTGTGTAATACTGATTAACATGACCTTTAATTTTTGCCTATTCAGTTGTCTCCTTGCCTAGACAAAAATATAGGCACATGATTTCTGCCAGCTTCTGACTTTGTCTGACACCTTACACAGGGACACAAGTTATGCTGTGACTTTTTGAACTCATTTCCAGTTGTAACTTCATTTCTGCATCTGATTTTATCCCCTCAAGAACAAAGCTATTATGTTCCATGGGATTACACCAGCTAAGAGCGATTTAAGTGAGCAGAAAATCAGGCCAGGCATGTTGAAATGTATTTTTTGCCTTGACACATTTTGCTCAAATTGTGTATTTAATGTTCTTTTAAAAACTGTTCACTTGTGGAAAACAATGTTATAGCAAAACAAATGGAATCAACATATTTGTGAAGGAACCTTTATCATCTGGATTTCTGCCTTCAATGCTTCCACTGATCGCATCTAGAGGATGCTGCTGTCGATCTTCATATTTTTCATTGCTTCCTCCTCCTATAGTCTGGTTCCACTGTTGCTAATTTTACTAGGTTTAAGGAAAAGTTGTTTCCTGGGAGGCAATCAGCCTCTGAGCCACCCCAGCTATCCACACTTGGGTTACACCAACGGTGGGTACGTGGTACCTACGCTGGCAAGAGAGAGCCCTCGTCTCTGGCAAACAACTAGAGAAGAGGTTAGGAATTTGAGATCCCTTCAAACACCTGTTCCATGAATTTGTCATTTCTATTTGGAATCAGTAGAGCTACTGCGACAGGAATGGTTTTATTCATTGGCAACTCATGGTTTTGTTCAGTTTTTGGAACTGTTCTCCCCTGACATTTAATGAAGGAAAATTCCTCTCATCCCAAAGGCTGTTTATCCTCCTTTTAATACACAGTCCTGCTGCTGTCAGAAAACTTCATGGTTTAATCAAACAGCAGTGATTTGATTAAGGTCTTCTCTTGGGTCATGGGCAGCAAGAGATCATCATTAAAACTAGTGACTGAGTCATGGAAAGAGTCAATGCAGGAGAGGAGGTTTAGACATCTGTCATCAAAGAGCCCATCCGTGGTATCATGTTTGTTTTGGAACCAGCCTGTTTGGTGTTGTTTGCCTAGCAGATGATCTTACCCTTCTGCCTTGCCCTTGCGTCCCTCCTGCCTGCCTTTGTGCCCCCTGAAAATGCTGAAACCTGAGGCTGGGGCTTCCTTCACACCCTGTCAGGGCAGCAGTATCGTGAGGTGTTGGATCACGGCTGCTTCGTTTGCAGGAAAGTAGCACCGGGGTTTGGTGACAGTCACAGAATATATCCAAAGAAAACAGATAAAGAAGCATTTTGTGAGGAATGAAAGTGGTTTTTCCTACATTGGCAAACTTCAGTTATTTACTGAGAGAGGAATAGGAGGAATACGTCATTTCAAAAGCTTTTTATTTTCATGCAGTGTATATGCAGAAGATGATGTATAAAGAACGTTTCCTCACAGCCCTTTTTGCATGGATCACTTTCATGCATGTTTTATAAGAATCGTTGTATACCTCCAAGTTTTATAAGAGCTGTTGTTTACCTCCACTGTGTAATGCTGCATGATTGTTTTCTTAATTCTTAGTACTTGCGTTGAACACGTTTGTCTGAGTGTGTAAATAAATATACATATGCACAACCACTGTAGGATATAGACATGCTGGAAATAATATATCATCTCTCATTTTGAGGAATACAGGAGGCCAAGGCACTGCTCTGTCTCCTCTAAGAAATCTTTGGGCTCTCACTAGACAACAATGGGGACTTCTCTCTTTCACTTTTCTATGGGACTGATTCACCAAATGCAGAAGTCATTTTCTGCGTAGCATTTCGGTGTTGTAATTCCCTGTAAAGAGATTTAACATACTCCACAACATTTTCTATTTCAATACAATTACTTTGAGAGAATTAATGCTCTTTTATTAGCTGGAGAAATCAGGGGGAAGTTATTTAACTGGCTGATGGATTATTCACACCAGCTTGTCTGCTTCTAACAATTAAAAGGGTTGTACCAACTGTGGACTCAGAGCTCACAAGCAGCAGATTTCAGGCTCAATCCTAATTTTGTCCTCTCAGCTTCCATGTTCAGTGAGGAGTTCAAAGTTCCTTGCAAAATTATGTCTGATCTCGACTGGTTTAGACGTGCTAGCAAAACACCGGCCACTGCAATTTGTGAGGCTCTGGCTTATGGCTAATAATAATGTCTCATTCAGTAATTATCTTATAAAACAGGCAGATTAAGCAATCATATGGCCACGCAGATGCAGAGCACTGTCATGTGGATGATGCTGGCAGATTGTGCTCATATTAAGCATTGTGCCTAAGGAAAGGTGAGGAAGGAGAGTTGTGTAACATGGCTCCTCACCCCTTTGACTTTCCTGTGTTGAGTGTCTCTAGGGCAAAGCATGGAAAGGGTTTGAAAATTGCACAGAAGGTCCTTGTGAAAAAACCTGACTGTTTATCACCTAAACCTTATCTTTGATAGAAAAAGAAGTAAAGAGAGATTACTGCCTAGAAATGACGTTCTTCCAGCTTCTGCTTCTTCACCCTGTGCCGAAGTCCAACAGGGACCCAGAAATGAGATGCTCCTTCCACATGCCTCTCTGCAGAGCATTTCTGGGTTCTCAACATGCCCGGGAACCATTCACTTCAGACTCATCACGAAGTGTAAGGGTGGGAATCACTTTTTTTAATGCAAAGGGCGAGAATCACTTTTTGTTCCCCCCCCCTTTTTTTTTCAGTGCTGTTGTTTATGGTCACTAGATGTGCTGAGAAACACATCCATGGCCAGTGGTTTGAGTTCCTGCCATCATGTTTCAGCTGAGTGAGAGGTTGATGTGCGGCTGCTTGCCACAACCAGAGCTGCTTTTCAGGTTACTACTTATCCCGTCAGCTTTTGCAAAGATCAGTCTGTTGTTTGGCAAAAGCCGATTTCCTGCCTACGCCCTACTGATCAGAGCAAAATCAGTTCCAGCCGACCAAATTAAGCGAAAGAACAAAAAGCTTCATGTAGGCATGAGCAGCGTTTGCTCCAGTGCAAAGGTCAGACCTCCTGGCTCATCACGGCTCTCGGCTCACACTGGGCGCATAACTCTGAAGCGCGTGCAAATATGAAACACTTGGCACCACAGAAATGGGCAAAGAAAAAAAAAATAGCCGTGAAAAAAAAAGTATATTATATACTTTATAAGGTTGTACTCAAAGCATTTCATAAAATACATGGGGTTTAAAATCGCTAAATATTTATATTCAGAAATTTGTCATGAAAATTCCAGGGCTTCATATAGAATCCTAAAATTGGAACAATCTTGGAAATGTCATAACTTGGAGCAATTTGCCCTCAGTGAGTTCAAATTCTACGAATTATTTTTCTGAACTATTCTGGAAAATGACTTACTCTTGATGAATTCTTCCCTATGAGCTCTGGATTCTTGTTGCTGATCACAGTGTAATGAGTAATAGCACGAATGATTGGTATTGCAATAAAATAACCTGGTGATGTGGTTGCAGCTGTATCAAGGTGAGTAAAACCCTGGAGATCTAAAGGTTTAAAGTACCTCATATACCCCAGGATTACACAACGGAGAACGAGATAAAGAAATAAGGAACAAAAAACTGTATTCAAAGGCCTCATGTTGGAGGAAAGTCTTTTAAATGCGACCTAAGTATTAACCCAGCATCACTCACGGGGCTGGAAATGAAAGAAATGCTCCATTTGTTTTGAATGCTCTGAGTTTGCATTGGAAAGTCAAACTGCCCAAGTTAAACTAGACTGATCTGTTCGGCTTTTTTGCGTCTTTCTGTTTTGAGGGTCAAATAGACTTGACTTTCGTTTTAATAACATGTCTGGAAGATGTTTGTTCATGTGTTTTCTATATTCAGCATACCGACATCTGCATTTTTTTGTGGATTTGTGGACAATTCTGGCTTGCTTGTTTCTGGAAAACAAAGGCTGCCCATTAAAAATCAAGCGTGAGAGGGCATCTGGATGTCTCAGCTACTACATATCTGAAGAAAAGAGGTGATTTGGGACTCAATCTAGTGGTCTTTTAAATGTTTTTCGTAACAGAAATGTTCCCTTTTAAAAGGTCATCCATCAAGACTTGTAAATATCTTTCTTGGATGAGAGAGGGGCAGTTCCCTCCAGAAGCAAGGGCTCCCTCCTCTGAAACTCTGTAAGTTATCTGCAGTCCAGTCTAAAGCAGCCTGCTTCTGGGACATGGCAATAGCCAGTGCCTGGCTTTGAAATTCCCATCCAGGAGAGCTTTCTATAGCTGGATTCTCTAGTAGTATCTGGTTTTAATGCCTTGGCTCACATCTCTCTCTCCCCTCTCCACTTTGTGTAAGTTGTTAAAAGAAGGTAAAACTTTATCATCTGGAGCTTTATATTTTCAGTAGCTCTGCCCTCTTGTCAAATCCAAACGTGACCGGCCTGTTGCCTATTTGTGAGTTCAACTTAAACCTTTCATCCCCACATTTGGATAGTCCAAGAAAAAAAAGATTACAGCGAGCCACTGGCATGTGACTATAGAACACTGCAGTCTGGAGAGCTCTAGAGTCAAACCTGGGTCTAAATTTTAAGTATAGCTCTTAAGGTCTGTAAAATGAGCTGACCCTGACCCTTAGTTCTCTGTGTGCCACTGAACAGTGAGAAAGGTCATTTCTTATCAGCGTGCCTTTGTTATATATTCATCTCTGTTTCACAGGGAATGCTTGATCACCACTCGCCTAAAGCTGTAATTGCCCAAACACTCCCCTCTGTTTGCTGACACACATTTTCTTCTGTTAGCTTTTTATATATGTTTTCTGCATATGTTAGAACTCTCTTTTTTTCTTTTTTTTTGTTCTTTTTTTTTTGTGAGTATAGAAGTATCCAGGCTGGCAGGGTGGAACAATTTAAATATTTAGTAGCATGAATATTTTACTATCTTCAGGATTATATTTAAGTCAGAAAAGAATGAAAAGGAACATGTACTTCTGCCCATCTCTCAGACTGTCACGAGCCTGGGTCCAGCAGCTGCAGGCTTGCTTAGCAAAATAATCACAACATTTCGGAGATTCTACTGTTAGGCGATGTTTATTTAACTGTAAGGAGTTTGAGTCATGCAAGCCTTAGTGTATGTGACAATGTGTATGTCACGTATGTGAATGGGGTACAAATATGTGTATTTTTAAAAGCATAAGCCCAGTAAAGCCAACTGAAAACTGTTACTGATTTCAGAACCGCTGAGAGACTGGAGGTGACTTCGTGGTGCTTCTTGGATAGCTTTTCTTGACCAGAACATAGTCTCACTTTGTACTTGTGTTCCTGTCATTTCTCACCCTGCTGCTAAAAGCGTGTAGCAGAAGGTATTTCACCTTCCTAGAGCTCCTTCCCACCACAGTTAGCAGTAGCCTAGGGCTTCACTACATTTAAGATGGTACTTTTTGATGTTCTCCTCTTGCCCCATCACTACCAAGGACCTCTGTGGAGATGCTCAGAGCACATTGTGGTAACCTCAGGTGTGAGCCAGCACCTCCAGGACCCTGTGCTGCACCCACATTATCCAGCACTGATCAAAACAGAAAACATTTGGAGGAATTTTACAATTCCCAGTGTTTTTTATTCCATAGCTTTCGTAGCTGTCTGTCCTTTAAGACACAGGACAAATTGGCCACAGTTTTTACATTTTAAACCAAATTCAGTAACTTCTTCATTAAAAAAAATGTCATCTAGTATTAATTAAATGACATCTAGTATTAATTTAATGACTCTGACAAGTTCAGCAAACTGGTACAACTGTCACATCTCGCTTACAGTAAGGGACATAATGAAACCAGTTTGTAGTCTGAATTCAGAGTGAGATCTGTAAAGGAAAAAGGAAAAGCAGATGCAGAAGCAAACACTTGCTATCTAAGCAGGGAATAAGAGAGCTGGTGATGGCACCATTAAGTAGGAGAATGGCTCAGTTACAGCCTGTCTTCACAGGGCAGTTAGCTGTCATCAGGTTACTTGCTAACTTCTGCTGCCCCATGTTGTATGTGGAGCTGATCTCTAGATCGCTTTTCTGTACACCCGACACTGGCAACAGAGTGCTCATTAAGCAAAAAGCAGCTACTCCTTACCTTTCTCTGTGGTTTCTGACAGTTCTCTGCCATAATTAAATATAAAAGCATTTGTTTCAATGAAGAGGAATTCTACGGGTGCCCATTTGCAGCTCAGTATCTCCACAGGCAGCACTGACTGTGGGGTTTGAATGAAAGATTTGTGTTGACTACGGCTTACTCTAAGAAGTATAATTGCATCCATACCTGATTATCCCGCTCTCTTACCTGTCAACAGGCTTCTGCAGAGCATTATTCAGCCAACACTTTTCCTCTCAAATACTTGATAGTCATGTAGCACACTAGAATTGAAGTCCTTGCAATGCCAAGTATGTGACGGTCCATACTGCTCTGTCCTTAGTGACTCTCTGTTCCGACAGCTCAACTGAGAAACCTCGGCTTTCTCTATTAACTGACCTGTGGAATACCAGTCTCTGCACCTATGTGTGTACGTGAGTACCGGGGAGAGGTTTACAGCCAGAGAGATCTGTAGCATCTACGCTGATCTCTCTAACAGGATCGCAAAACTGATCCCATTGGTCTTGTGTCAACTCCATTGGCTTGAGGCCACCCAAAGCGTGCACTCCTCTCACTCCTCTTACTCCAAGTTTGCTCAGTGGTCAATTTTCTCCCTCCTTTAAATCTTCCACTGAATTTTGTTGCGTCTGTTCATGTATTATATCAAGAGTAAATAATGAAATTATGAAACAGAAAGAAAGAAGCAAGTAGATTGAGAATATATTGTCTGCTCTGTGCTCCAAATTTTAAAAAAAATATTTGTGGGGGGTTTTTTTCTCCTCCTTTGAATGTCTTTCTAAAAATAAGTGATATAATGGAGCAAAATGAAATACCTAGATTCTAACTTCAGCCCAGAGTGAGTACCTCAGAGGGACAGAACAAAGGGAATGTGAGTAATTTGGAAACACCAGCAGCCTGGCAAGCACCCAGATCATAAGCTACACACTGGCAAAAAATACACATGCTGTGGGAAAATGTACGGCGGTTGTTTTCATCAGGATGGAGGACAGTGTGGCTGTGGAGGTTTAAAAACATCGAGTGGGACTGCAAATGATTTGCAGATGGGAATAAGTAGGAGATAAGTCATATTGTGAATCAGTTTCGTTTTAGACCATCCCACAGACTATGAGTATCTAACAGTTTGCTTTTACCACAACCATTTTCATAAGGCAAGCAAGCAAGGAGGTACTTAATGCTGCACTTTCCATGAGTTACTTCCTTGAGGAACACAGGAATAGTTAACACAACCCATACATCTCCTGTGCTTGGTGAGACTCTCCTTGGGAGAAATGCTGGTGCATCCGAGCAGTCGCAGAATCCTCTTTGCCTGAAGGGGCTGCAGAAATCTTCCAGCTACACTTCACACATAGTAATTAAAAAATAGGGTGAGAAAGACTTTTTAGAGGCCACATAAGCCTGATCCTAAAGCAAGCTTCAACTATTTCTGTCCCATTTCTTAGAGATACTTGTCCTTGCTGTCCATTCCCCCTCTCATGCCATAATGGCAAACTGAGAACATCCCGTGTTGATCCGTTCCTGTGCTGCTGGTGCTGAGCTCTTTCTTACAGCAGAAAGGCATTTGTCAGGGTTTTTCCTAGTTTTTGGACTCACTTCTGCAATTCAAGCCCACTTGCTCTTGCCCATCGTCAGTGGATGTGGAGAACTGCAAAGAAAAGGGCAGTCGGCAAAATCATCTCGTGTAGCTTAAGGCTGTTATAACTTCTTTTAGTGTCTGGACTAAACATTCCCAGTTCCACTCTTACCTTGTAAGTGCTGTTTTCCAGCTCTCCAGTCAGCTTTATTGCTCTCTTCTTATTTCAAGAGACACACTATAATATTCTTTACACCCCTGGGCTACAGATACCAAAACAATTCAGGTTGTAAAGACGGGAACTTGTGGTGTCGGGCAGCACCTTGCAGAGCAGCCTAATTGAGGGCCCACAGCTACAAAACCAGAGCTTTATCCTGCACTTTCAGAAATAATGGCAATTCTGGTACCACCTTAGGAAAGGATCAGACCCTTGAGGATGTTTGCACGGTGTTTGCAGCAGCGCAGGCGACCCGGTAACGTGCTGAGTCTGCAAAGCAGGGATCGCCTTGGCTAATGTATTATTGCAGGTAGGAATAGATATAATAATTTTTGAACACAGAATAGCTGGCAGGAAAATGCCTGGATTGTAAATGATCTTTATAAAATTAACTGACCCCAGTTCTATTGCGAATGTGATGTTGGGAGTGTGTCTGGAAGCACTCTCAGGGGCACTCTTACTGGCCTCAACGACATTAATCTGCATATTGTTGTGAAGTATCGTATCTGGGAGACAACATAAAGCATCATTCATTCATTTCATATGTCAACAGAACTTTAATGCGAGCACTGGAGCAAGGTTTAGAGTCGTCCTTTCTGGAAATATAGCCGAGGAACGTAACTTCTAAAGTTTTTGTTCAAAGTGTACAATTTTTAGAGTGACTATGAACTAAAACCAGCAGAAGACTTCAGAAATTAGAAACCAGAGTTTCATGAAGGTGACTTGTGTAGTCATCACTGCCTCGAGGTGACTTAATGCACCTTCTAGTCCTGTTAGATTGCGATTAAATTTATTTATTAAATAAATTAGATTATTATTATTCAGTTATTATTAAAGGAAATTGAACTATCATAAAATCATTTGGGTTGGAAGAGACCTCTGAAGGTCATTTAGTCCAACCCCCATGCCAGATATTAGTATGGAGCCACTGTTACCGTGTCACCCTTCTGCAGTACTTAATATTATCAGTGCAACGTATTTTTGAGGAATAAGATAAAGTATCATAGTACCTTTGTTATCTGCAGAAGAAAAAAAATTGTTATTTCCACATCTAAACGTCCTGCCTCCAGCAGGACTTGGTATGACAGTTCTCATGCAGAATGCAACAGGAAAAGCAAATACTTCAGTGAGCTGAAGATGTAAGTTAAATGCAAGGTGAAAGGCAGCAAGAAGGAGCATCAACAACAAACACGGACTCAAGGTGTGTGTTTTCACTCATATAGCTCAGCATCTCTGCAAAGGTCCCCACTGACCCCTGCTATGTGGACAGGAAGATACCAATGTCATGGAAGCAATTTTTTATCTTATTCTCCTTAAGTTTCGGATATGAAAAATTTCCAAATGTGTGTGCTTCTAGTCATACATCAGAAACCAGGTTATTCTTGTAATACAACCATCTTGGAAATAGAGACATCTGTACTTAATCATTCATGAGCACAGCCACAATTTTAGGTTTTCTTCCTGCAGAGGTGTTGGAAGGTTTTGTGAAAAACCCATTACTGATCAGAGATGCTAAATCACAGAGCTAAGGGAGGGCTGAATTTATTGTCCTGTAGTTTTTATTTCAGTAATATTGAAGTTAGGAGAAAATTTGGGTCCAGACCTGTATTTCATGAGAGACACCAAGGCACTAGAACTTTCAACGGCTGATATTATTTCTTTATATGTATACCTAGCTACAGTTTTTAGCTAGATATTTAATTGCAAGAAGCCCATAATATCTCTTTATATATTTACCGTCATTTGTCGCTACTTGTATAATACCACTTTTTAGTATCGAGCCAACTGGTTATTCTGTCACGGAGCAGAATGCGTCCACTCATTGCTGATGCTGATAGAGATGTCCTTCGATACTAAATGAAAAACATGTGATTCTATCGCAATCTGTCTAGACCAGTGACTTTCATCCTTCTGTGGTGTGCTGCATCATGACAGTTTTCGCATCTTTCCACAAGTTCTTCTCCATTTTAGGTAAGAGCACAAGCAGCAGCACACATGGCAACCAGAAATAGCCTGAGTGCCTTCCAGCAAAATGTCAGTCACCCGATAAAGCTAATAAAAAAGCCCAATACCTCGCTTTTCTTCAGCAGCAGTTTCCATCTCACACATCAGGAGAACGTACGTTCAAGGCTGGAGGACTGGCCATCTGTTCTGCTCACGCTGTGCTAGTACTTGGGAGTATTGAATTACTCAGATGCTCTAATTTTTATAGGCATCTGGAACTGGTGGCCATCTATTAAAAATAAATAAATAAATGCAACAGCATAGAAAAAGATGAATTTGTGCTGAGTGCCCTCCCCACAGGATCAGGAGAAGTTGCAGGACCAGCATTTCTATCTGCCTGGTGATACGATAAAGATGCAGCAGAGTCTTGTGGAATTTATTTATAACAAAGAACATTTTTGCCCCATAGTCTGCCTCAAGGCGTCTTCTCAACATTTTGAAGAAACTGAACGTGATATTTCATTCTAGGGAAATCAGATATAAAGCCAGAAGCAAAGACATCGAAGTTAGTAGGTCTTACTAGATTGGTTTCTTAATGACACCATAAAGCACGTGATGAATTAGCAGGAGATAATCAAGAGACTGATGAGTGCAAGAAGTTAATAAAATCAAACCGAGTGACCTAAGATATATACAACCTAATGGGTCAGGTTGTTCCAGTGCTTATAATGAAACTTATATAAATACTAAGATAAATACTGCTATAAATATATTTGAGCTGGAATTTAGGGAATTTTGCTGGAGAAGTTTGGAGAGCAATTGCCTTCAAATTCAATCTTGCTGGGATATTTCCTGCCAGCAGCTCTGGCTTAAGGATGCCCTTGTTCATGTACTTCAATTTAAGTCAGCAAGTCAAATGAGCCAAAAGGATTTCAGATGGATGGAGCAGGCGCTTAACAAGTGTGTTGCCAACATCTGCCATTACATCACAAATTAAGCTTCCTAAATTATTACTGGTTTATAAAAAATCAAAAAGACGTTATTCGTACCTCCTGTTTGCTTCTGAAAGGCATATTTAGTCTATGTTTTTAATGGGTTTTTTTACAACCATGAACTCTTGGTGTTGAATTTCTTTTATTTATTTATTTGTTTGTTTGTTTAGAAGGGCTGAAACTCTCCGAAGCACCAAATTGCTGTACCTGAAACTTAAAGAAAGAGGGGAAGGCATCAAAAAGTGAAAAAGAAAATTGAAAACACTGACCATGTGGCTTAATCTTGTGTCTGGCTGCTGTGACACCTTAATGTGAACACTCTGTATGATGCTGCTGCAATGGAAATGCTACTTGCAGGCTGGGCAAGTAGGTTAGACCCGTAGAGCTGGTGATTTCTGGCTTTTTCTTTTATTTAGGAGCAATGGCTGTAGCTGAAACATTTTCATATAAAGCTGCGTTCTGTGGAGAGAACTTGAACACGCGTAGTAACCTGTGAGACCTCAAGAAGTGAGATTTTGTGTTTCAGAACTGACTTTTCTTTAACTATGTTGATGTGCAGAGCACATGTTTATACAGGAGCTTGTGAAGCTCGGAAACGGGAAATCATGAGAAACGTGGCTTGTGGGATCTGCTAAAATAATCATGTTAGAAATTCACGTCCAATCTTCTCTCTGAATTAGCATGATTTTATTGCCTCAGGTTTAAACAGCAACTGTCGTAAAGCAAGCGAGGCTATCTGCGTCTGCTGTGGGATATTATTCCTAACAATGCAAATTCAAAGGGACTCATCACTTGCTTTGCTTAAAGAGATGCTCATGCACATATGTATTAAATGTTCATATAGATATATTACACGTTCAGTTGAATTTACTACCTTTATTGTCGCCAAGTAGTTAAATACAGGCTTACTCTTCATTGTATGAGTTATTTCTTGGGCTTTGCTGCTACCACATGTATTTAACAACTCACTGACATGCTTTGCTGGATCCTAGCTAAGGCACTCAGTGCCTTTGAAGGCTGAACCCTCAGTGAGCAAGCCACATATGGCAATTTGTGCCAGCATACAGGGCTTTATTATTTAACATCTCAGATGGCTATTTGCTACCACTTTTGGCTGGAAAGCTCCGTGTTAATGTAATCAAACGCCTGCTCTCTGTCAGGCCTGAGGCATTTATTCTCATTACTGTGGTTGCCTCAAACAAACGAGAGGACGGGTGTTGGAATTAACATCTTTGGAGATCTGTATGTCCATCTGGTGTGTCAGTTTGGAATAATTTCTTCATTGTGGAAAAAGGGCCTGATGCATCCTTCAGGAGGTGCACGAGCAGGGTACTTAACAATAGTCAGTGGGAAAGTTGGCTGGCCGAGGACCAACAGATTTAACTCAATTGGAAAGACTCTTAAGGGAACAAGGAGTCCTGAAGGCACTGAAATTAAATGGAAGTTTTCACCCTCAATCTCTCTGGTTATAATTTTTAGCTATGTTTTTGAATTACGGTCGCAGCATGTTCATTTCTCAAGGCTGTTGTCCTTCACAATCCTTGGCTGGATTGCCCGCCTCTGGTTCCTCGCTTCCCTCTTGCTTCCCATTCCACATCCACAGGACTCTCATACCTCTTGCTTTTTCTCTGCCTACAGCTGCAAGGATTTGAAACCCGGAAGCAGCTGGAAGGACTGGGGATATTGCAGGGCACCTGCAGCTCAAGACAAAGGGGAAAGATAGAGGAGACAGAAAATCAAAGGGAACCGTAAAATGAGAGGAGGAGGAAAAAAAATCATGGAACTCAGAAAAATGAGAGAAAATTTTTTAAAAAAGAAAGCATTGAAAGTGTCTGAGGGATACAGTAAGTAACCTTTCTGCAACATCTTTTCCGTAAGGCATGGAGTAAGGGACTGCTACTCAGGGAATCAAAAATAAGATAAGGGAGATGAAATCTCTTGAAATATTTTCTATTCCTTAGCTGAGAAGGTAGTTCTGAGACACTATGCTAAATAACCCAATTAAAAATGTTTTTCAATGAGTTGGGATAGAAACAAGAGAGAGATCTGCTAATGTTTGCCTAAGGCTGCCAAAGGCTACAGCCATCTGGGTTCAACAAGGTAATGTTATAAAATAAAACCCAAAAAGCAGACAAGACGTGACAAGGAAGGTAGATGTCACACAAAGGTGGTGGTGGCCAGGAGAAAACACTTTCAGTTCTTTAGGGATCAGTGTCTCTCAGGTGCCAAGTGTCTGCTGCCCAAGCCCTGAACTCCTCTCATTTCCTGGAGGACAGCTGGAGCTTGTGATTGTCACAAGATATTAAGGCTCACACCTGTAGCAACATGTCCTGCACCCTTCTACTGAAGATTGATAGCCTTTTTTCTTTCTTTCTTTCCTTCCATCCATCCATCCATCCAAATGTGCTGGAGGTTTTGGATGTATGAATGTGCTTTTCTCATAGCAGTGACTGTAAACCAGGGGTGGACACATGATGAACATTGGTTTGTTTGTGAAGAGTAGAAGAATTTGCTCATCTCTTATTTGAGACGCTTACCTAGAAGAGAAAGAAAGTTCTCCAGGTAAGTCCAGTCTGTTGAATGTTTTATCTGTGGGAAACGGTCTTTTTTTTGTAAGTGTCATGGACAAATGAAAACAGTCAACTGGGGTGAGGTTTGGCTTTATTAAGCTTGTGTGAGCTTTGTTCCGTGTTTCAACAAAGTTGAGTCTTGGGCTGAAGTGCTCATCATGGATCAGTCTGCTAAGATCAGCTTCAGTTCTCCTGTAAGTGTGATTGGGAAGGAGGCAGCTTCTCTGGGGGTGACCCCTGACTTTTGTGGAGAAGGAGGTTGAATTGCACAGTGTTGTCGTTCCTGTATTTTATCATCTACACAAGCCAGGCATCTTCCACAGGGCTTGGGGAGCCTGTGCTAACTAATTCAGGAAGGGTTTCTATAAGACGGTATTTGAAATTTATAAATGTTTTGGTCTGGGGTTTGCTGTAATTAAAAGAAAATATATTATGAGGGAGCTGAGCCCCGTCTCCATGATTTCCTCAATGAGGAGGGAGAATGTGTTTGATATCAAGATTCTTCAGCTGACTTTCCTGGCATGGAGCTGCTGTGCTATGGATGTGCTGACTTGGGTGTCGCAGGTCAGAGAGCTGTAACACATGTGAGCGGACCTTGTATTAAAAAGAATCAGCCTGTGAAAAGCTAGAAGGAAAAGTATCTTCCTTCTGCAACCAATCCCATGTCGCTCTTCCTCTGACCACAGGGGTGGAAGATTAAACTTGAGCTGGACGAGCCAAGCACTGTGTTAGAATAAGGGTCAAACCGTTCCATGCCGTGGTTCATCACATTATTGTGATTTGTTGACATGTTCTGTGTAATTTAAGAAACCAATGGGTTTCTCTGGCAGTTAAGTCATAAGGATGACTGGGATTTTTCTGTCCTGAACTTGATTATTTCTTCTATCTCCCCAGTAAGAGTGCAATCTGTTCCTGGATTACTTAAATTTACTTAGCTGAAACAACTGTGCGAGAACTATCGGCTGAAATCCTAAGGCCCTTAGGTCCAGGAAAGTGAAATGTTGTTGGGGAGGTTGAATAACATATTCTGCACAACACAGCCCATACACAGGCAGGCAAGCAGCAAAGGCAAGTGACTCATTCCTTTCTCTTTCTATCGTGCATGTGTTTTGTTTTTAATTTGATGGCTAGATTACAGGATTGGGTTTTTTAGAAGCCAATTTGCTGAGGAGTTTCTCTGGGTTGCTTTGGTTTGGTGGGGTTTTTTACAGTGCAATGCCCTTGATTAGTTTTTTGAGGCGTATCATTGGCAACAGTTGCTGGAAAATGAAAACGCTGAGATCCAGAATAAACGTTTGGGGATGGGGAAAATCTTTGGCAAGTTAGAGCAAAGGATAACCCCCAGAAGTCGTCTGCGTTGCTCCTTGCTGCTCTCGGCCATGAGTTTCACTGGGATTGGGACATGACTGGGAAGGTCAAGAAATACTGTGCATTCTCCAGATTCATGATACTTCCAACACCATAGCTAGAAGCAGCCAGAAGGAGCTGCTGATGGATCTTGTATAGTTATTTTCTTTCACAGTAGAATAAGCAAGAAGGTGACATGAATGTACCGATATATACAGCAACTGGGGTTGCTTTTATTCCTGTTTTGTGGTACAGCTTCATAGTCAGTCTTCTCTCATCCCCCTTTTAGCTCAGGGAAGTCAGTTAGCTTCCCCCAAATATGACCTATATCGCCATGATCCTTTGGAGGAGAAATTGTAGCAAATGGCACAGATGTTTGTGGGATGACTCTACAGCCAGAGCTTCTCCAAGCACACTCATGGATTTATGTGGGAGTAAGTGGGTGGCTGTGAGTGACTGCATGGATGTTTTGACCTGCCGTGCAATGTGACATCTTCCACTGAACTCTGGTCTCAGTCTTTACCTCTGAGGCATTCTGTGGATTTTCTTGTTCTTGGAGGTTGTTAGTAGCAGCAGAGAAGATGGAAAGGGCAAGACCTCAGCAACAGATGGCAGCTTCTTCATTGTACATACACCCAGGAGTTTAGTGAAGCCAAACTGGACGGGCGTGCAGCAGATGTTTGTAGCTATTTCTCATTTTAAATCAGATTACAATGATGTAGTGATTCTGTCCATTAGGGATTGTCCTAAAGTAACAAAGGATATTGTGTGTGATAGCACCGTAACAAAAGTCGTGGCGTCTGCCACCAGCCCTTCCCAAGCCAGACTTGCTAAGCAGGCGCTGATTGCACACCCATAATCTCTTGCTGTGTCTCATAATTGTTTGTTCCAGCCTTTGTTCAAAGGACATTAAATGCAAAGCACGGGGAAACATTTCACTTGACCTTTCAAAATTAACCAAATGTTTTTAAAAATGCATGAGTTAAGAAAAATCTCCGACTCTGTAATGTTAGAGACTATCGAGGACAAAGCACACAGAGCAATCTCCTGGCATTTAGCTGTGGCACTAATTTGCGGTAGCTGGTACTTACATGCTGTAGGTTTGAAGTCCCTTGTAGTCGTTGGAACATCATAATGACAAAGCCAGAGCCTTCAAACAGAACTTATGATAAAAGAAATCTTAATTTAATCATCTAAAGAAAGGTTGAAGCGCTGGTCTAGAAAGTCTAGAGATCAAAGGTCAGTCTCCAGTCTTGCCAGCAGCCTTTGTTGTGTCTTTGCCTGAGTCCTATGAACTATTGAAGACATAGTTTCAAAAATGTGAATGGAAGTAAAAGGAGGGTTGTTTTTTTCCTACTTAAAAATAATTATTTTTTTTTCCAAAAAAATTGCCCTTGAGACCAAATTAAATCTAGAGGAAGCAGTTAAATCACTGAATGAACTCTTTCCATCAAGCGATGTTGCATTTTGAGGATTTTCTGGTTTCCTAGGAAACACAAATTTGCAGTCACCCTGCCTGGCTGAGCAAACCCACCCTCTGAGGTACGAAGCTTTCACAGCAACTCGGGACGGGCAGGGCATGTGTCAAACATCTGCAGGCTCATCTCTGGAGCTGGCATCAGCAACGTGCAGGTCCCTGCAGCAGTGCTTGGTAGGACAGAATGGGAAGAAATGTGTGAGGGAAAGACAGGATAGAGGTGTAGTCAAGAAATCACAGGAGGGCTTTCTGATTTCAGTTGCAAAAGTGAAACCCAGACACATACCTCATTAATGCTTTTGTTTGTGAGGTCTCTTGGTTCTTACACTTCTGGCTATCTATTGAGTGGGTGTTTTTTTAAAAAAAATACTTTCTTTTAGAAAGGTTGTCAAGAAAAGACCCCACTTGATTGAGATTGAGATTTTTAGAGAGTGACAAGAAAAGCCAAAGAGATCCCAGTCAAAATGGGGACAGCTTTCGTCTCTGTAAACTTCCAATTTCCATCAAATAAAATCCTGGAGCAGTGTTTTCCTTAATTAAACCATGAGGAATATTTAATGTTTGTTAAGATTCCTGGGTAGAAACATATGTCTACTTCATTACACAGATAGCACAGCCAGCTGCCCTCACTGTTCACTGTCTGGATCCTCTGGGTGTTGCACTGCTTGTACAATCTGGGGTGTACTCGATCTCTCTGGCTCTTATTCGGGTTAACTGTTTTAATTCAGACACTGTAATACAGGTAACATGAGTCCACAGACTGACCAGTTCCTAAAGAAATAGTCACTCAGAGAAGTTCTTTGCTGAAATGAATAGAATTTTTCCCTTTGGATTCTGACAAATCTTTAAATTAATTGCTTCACTTATTTTTCAAAGATTTCAAAAAACTGGTATCTTTCTAGAATGCATTCGTTTTTCATAGAGTTATTTTAGGTAATATCCTCAGCTTAAAAAACGAATTCTTCAAGTAGGGAAAGAATGTTTTCAAATTACACAAGTGAAACTTTTTAGATCCGCAGCACCCATGAAAAGAAATCTGATTTCTGTTCTGTGCAGTTTTTCAAAGCGTTGCTAGATTGTCCTGATGCAAAAGATGAAGCATTTCCAAAAATCTTCCTGTTCTTCAGGCAACAGGAAAAATCTTCCCACTAGGAACGGAGGTATTTCATATTGAACTTAAAAAAAACATTGACAGATTTCTTCCTTCAGTCACAGGCAGACAGGGTGAGTTTATGTTTCAAAGAAAATCAATATTCTGGCAGAAAACATTCATGTCTATGTGTGTGCCTTTCAAAATGCAGTTGTCATCCGACGCAACTGTGCTATGAGTCATATCCTGAAGAGTTAGAGAAGGTTTGGGCTATGATTAAAATCCGGGTGTTGGTTTGGTGGTTTTTTTCAGGGAAAATTTAAATCTAGTGAAAAGCGAAATGTGTCATTATTTGAGATTTTATTGCAACAGTTACTGCAAAGCTGAAAGCCCTAAAATTAGGAGCCTCGTTATGAGTTCAGAATATTGTATTTATAAATGGCTAAATATCTGTGGACAACGGGTGGGTTTAGAGAACAGCTTTTTTGGCCTGAATTTAGCTAATGCTTAATTCTGATCAAAAATAAGGAAGGTCCCCTTGGTTATGCAAGAGGAGGAGGGAATCGTCTCACTGAATAATCCCAGTGGATTATACAGTCCCAGTGCAAGTCCAGTATTAGCCACCAGCTTCACATCTGGAATCGGGAGCCAAAAGTCAGATAGTGGGTGGCACTCATTAAAAATAGATCTGCTGAACAGTTAAGACGATTATTGGTCCTGATTTGCAGGATTAGACACAGGGACCGGTCTGTCAGGCTATTTCTTCACTTGACGACACAAAAAGCTTCTCCAGGGTTCAGGCAAAAATCAGTTTTATGGTCAGGGAGGGGAGAAAGGGCAGCATTTGGGGGGAGGAAAGACACCTTCCCTCTGCTCGTCTGACCCCATGCTCCCTGGCAGAGCGATGCTTGAAGCCAGAGCTGAGCCCATAATCAGTCCTGTAGAGATTTATGTGGCTTAAACACTGTAGATGTAAATTATTAACATGATCTCGCTGCCTGATGCTGTGAAAATTTTGCAGCTGGATTTGTATGGAGTTTCCTGAAATTGCAGGGTTCCAGGGAATTTGCAGGTTTGGTTCTTTGACTATGAGGATGATGGAAGGGAAGAATGATCTGGGTTCCTCTTGTCTGAGAGAGATGGAGAGTAGTGGATGCAATTCAGAGGTTGAAATGGACCGTGTCAGCGGGAGTACCCAGTGTAGCATCTCACTGAGCAGAAATGGAAATATGCAATAATTCGACTGGGAAACTCTTGTTTTACTTGTTACTGTTTCTTATTTGTGCTCCTTTACGAAATTGTTCTGATTTGCAAGAAAACGCTTAGCAGGTATTGGAGGGGAGGAATAGATTTCTATTCAGGAACAGAAAATGACTCACTTTTTGTGACTAAACATACAGATCGAATAACCACAGGTATTTAATTCCTACCAATCCATTACCCTTCATTTGTGGAGACAACGATAGAACGAGCAATTCAAAATAGTAAAGGGCACGCACAAAAATGACAACATTTGCTCTCTGCCAAGGAGGAAAAGTTTCATTCATCAAAGAAACTAGTGGAGGTAATTTGCCCAGATATTGCTAATTACAACAGGTACAAGGAATTTCTCATCGAACCCCTGTTCACTGATGGCAAAGGAATATTCTCTTGAATCATTCGAGCACTGAGCGTTCAAGTGGCCATTAATTTAACTGCCGGGCAATCAGACCTGCACTTCAGAAATGCCAATTCAGGCGGCTTGTTTGAGAATTGTTTCATCAGCTGTTCCTGCTGAATTGCTACACGGATTTTGTTTTGCCTGGGGTTGCATCATCCATACTTAGAGCTCAGACAAACTTTTCAGCTCAAGTGGGGATTTAGAAAAAGGGACTTTCCTAACTGGGTTTTTAATGCTCCCGTCTGTGGCTTGAACAAAATATTTTAAGGTCCTTTTCCACGTTCCTTCCGATACTCTCTCCTGACAGCTCAAAAGAGCCTAGCCAGCCACCACATCCCACAAGCAGGTGGATTCAAAAGGGATCCACATCTCAGCAGCACCAATAATTAAAGAGGAGCCCACAAAGCCAGTTATCGAAGCCATTACAGGCAAGAGCACTTCCTAAGCCTAATGGCTGCGCCCAGTGCGCGATTTAGAGACAATCTCACTCAGCGCTTTCCCTGTAAATAATAATAAGATACAATGGATCTGTGGGAATTAAGTTCTTAGGAGGTGGTGATGTCATCCCCGCAGATTCAGGGCACTATTCACTTGCTTTTGGGAAACATTTTGATAGTTATATAATATTCCTCAATCCATGTTCTGGAGCAGCTTTGTTCCCTCAGGCTTTTCCCATTACTCTAATAACTTCTGTCCCCAGCTTCGCAAGTTTATTTGAAATATGCAAATAGAGTTTAAAAACAAAACAAAGAAGAAAAAAAACCTCAAACAAACCAGAAAAAAACCCTAAGGAAGCCAGCATCTTCTAAACCGTGATCGTTACTCACATGGATGTAGATAATAGGGGCTGTTTAACTGAGGGCAGCTTATATCTTATCTGCAGAAATATTAATGCCCTCCCTGTTATCTAATTCAGCATAATATGAAGGGATTTAGTGGAGATTAAGCGAGAAAGTGGGAGAAGGATTTATATTCTTTAGGGCCATGCTTGGGTTCCCAGGAGGTTTGGCATCACTTCCATTAGAAAAGGTGATTGCTCCTCAAGGAGTTAAAACAAATTGGAAAGAGGCATGCTCTGATACCCGAGTGGAAAAAGTCCTGCAGGGGAAAAAAAGAAGCAATTCTTCAAGTTTCTGACTCCCTGCCCTGTTGCTGGAGGGAAATGTCTTTGTTCTTGGACCTGGATCCTGAGAAAAGGCCGGTACCACCGACAGCACTTAATTTTTCACAGCTCTGTTGCTCTGCTTGGAACAGAAGTAGGCTCTGCAGAGATCCGCTCCCTCTGGATCATACAGCCTGGCCAGACAGTGACAGAGTACAATTCTAGAATATAATATCAAATCGGTAGAATTACATCTACAGCTCCTTGGTGTGCTCCATGTTCTGGGAAAGAAAGGTTGTAATACATACAGGCTACAGAGTCAACATTCCCCTGGTGAATGGATTAAGGTTTATGAATAGAAACTTTATAGATATGTGAGGAGCTTTCTCAGAGGTATGTTTCTATTTGTCCTGAACAGTTCGATGTGAGTTGTGGCATATCTAAGGATCAAGTCCCCAAATTTACCATTGCAGTCACGAATTCAAGAAGCCTGCATACCAGAGAGCCTCTAGTAACGACGTAAAATATTAGAGCGACGTTTCCTTAGCTGCTCATCAGCCTCAGAGCATAAAGTATCACCTTGTTTTCTGAAGGTTGCATATTTCCAGAAGCATTTTGGAGCGGTGAGATGAGTCGCTTTCCCTTGCAAACTTACTCTTTATAAGTAATTTCTAAGCAGAAAAAGGTTTATGCAAGGTCAGCCTGCTATTCTGTGGTTTTAGGAAGATTTCAGCTGATGCCGGTAACAGCCTCGTGTAAATTATATGGGAGCCTGACTGTGTTAAATGAGCCTACCCGGTGACGGACGTTTTCTTTAGCATTGCTGATGGTATCTCAGATTGCGTGTGAAATGCAAAGTCGACTTCCCCCCGCCGCATGGATGTCACACCAGTAGATGCACACCATTATACCTTGATGAGGGTGAAAATATGATACCTTCAGAGTAAAATTAAGGCACCGGGCTATTTATGACATTTGATCTTAGGGTTATGCTGAATGTCATTGCTCATTTTGGTTTTAACTGAGCAAAAGCAGGGTAGAAACTCAATGCTTTTTGTTCTAGGCAGTATAGGGTAACAAATACTACCTTTCCACACCCCCCCCCCAATATAACTAATGATTTTTGAAAG
>WEIS01043671.1:0-17051 GCA_013389965.1 Todus mexicanus
GGGGAGCGGAGCGGAGCGGCCTGGTCGGGGCGTCCCGGGACCATGTCCGCTGGAGCCGGGGCCGGGCCGGGTCTGCCTGCGAGCCCCGCTCCGGCTCTGGGCTGGGCGCAGCGCTCCTTGCTCCCCCCGCTGCCCCCGCACGGCGCCGGGAGCCGCCCTGGGGCAGAGCCGGGGGTGGCTCCGGGCCTGCGGCAGCTCCAGTCGGGCTTCCCCTGGGCAACCGAGCAGGGGGCAGCAGGGGCTGCACAAGTGCTCGTGGGCTTGTGTGGGTTAATAGCATAGAACGGGGGTGTGTGTATGTATGTATGTATTTATTTATTTATTTTTGGTGCGGGGACAGTAGTCGAGCTGGAAGGAGGCTGGGGCAAGAGCTTAGCCAGTGTGTCAGCGTTTAAGGTGTGTTTATACCTGGTACTACTTCTTAGCAAGTGGAATTCAAAGTCTGTTGGCTTCTTCAGTCAAGCGCAGAGATCGTATGGCAGGTCTTGATAACTCCCAGTATCTCAGGTGCCCGTGTATTCGCTGTGCTGCTCAGCTCCGCTATTTTAAGATTGTCGTGTAGAAATTGGAAATAAATATGGCGTTTCTTAATTTCTTTATTTATTTTTAAGTGTGGAACATGTGGAGGCTTTTTACTGTTTTTTGGAAGTTTCACACAATAGAGAGTCCTAATTTTAAACTTTCCAGTCACATGTGACTTGAACTGGGAAAACCGGGTGGATGTGGAGGTAGATATTGTGAAACACAGATGTAACTTTGGAGTGTACTGGGAAGGAAGCTTTCCTTTCGCTTGAGCAGCTGGAACGCAGCCTCTGGGGCTAGTGCTAGAGGCTAGTTGATTCTTAATGGGATGTGGGGCATGGTCATTTAAGTTCTAGTTTCTTCTGTTATTGAACTAGTTGGTCTAATAGCTTACTATTTTTTTCCTCACTTAATAACTTGCCAGCCTGGTTGGTGACATCATCTTCCAGCATCTAGATTTTGGGAGGGAGGAGTTTAAAAGTCTGATACTTCTCTTCCTCCTTAGCTACTACTTTCAGGGCTGCAATCTGGAATGCTGGACCCTAATTCTTGACCTTCCCACCTGCAAGAAACTGGGTTGTAAATCACATTTCTTTGCAGTGGATGGCTTCTTTACATGCTTTTTGGTTGGATGTATTAATTTGTCACAGGTTCTATCTTCTAACCTAATGCATCTTTTGGGGCTGGGAAGCCGACTTTTTCCGCTATAGCATCATCTAGAATAGGATCATTTGTGTTAGGGGTGAAAATAAGAGTGTAGCTTCAGCAGTGCTTTGCCTGGTGATGTGGCTGGTTGAGGAAGTTCGGTGACTGCCCCAATGTCTGCCTCTGGTCCGTGCCCCTTTGGAGTTTGATGTCTCCTTTGCTCTCAAGTACAGCTGCTCTAAGCTGGGCTACTAATATAATTTTCCTACAAGTCCCAGCAGAAACAAAAATCTGGTATCAGTGGAGAAAGTGTGGTAGACTAGGGGAGCTTCAGAGCATGGATAGGGCTCAGTTGTATTTCTATCACGCTGTGTGGCTACAGCTCCTGCTCAGAAATAATTGACAACTTCTCCACTGATTCTGTCACTTGGAAGAATTTCACTTCATCATTTCCTTGAAATAGTAATTTTTGGTAGAGCCCAGGAATCAGGAATGTTTATGGAGTCCCAAAAGGAGAACATTTTTCTCTCTGACGTGCTCAAGTTTTTTAAAACCTCAAAAAGATAGCTTTGGCAATATGGATCCTGTGAGTCTACGCTGAGAGCTTAAAGAACGATACAGAGATTAAATCAATCGGTGTCGTTCTGGCATTAACTAATTTTTAAAAGTGATTCACATGCACGGTTGAAAGGAGATCTGTTACATAAAGCTGGCAAGGAGTCTTTATAATTTTTTTGTGGCTGATTTGTTTTGAATGTGTTCTTGGAAAAACCCCCAACGCAAAATATACCCATGTATTCCTCCCTTCCCCTTTCTTCTCTGGGGACGGTTATTTTCATTTAGCTCAGGTGATGTTGCTGGTAAATTCTTTCTTGCAGGGTGTGGAAGAGCGAATGCACGTGGCCAAAGTGATGAAAACTGCAGCATTGTAGTTCTTTCAAGTTCCTAAAGGGGGGAAAAAAAAAAGGAGCTGCTAATGCTCGGGTGTATTATCAGACGGATTGTGTTTTCAGATGCACGTTTTTGTGTGTGTAAAAATGATGAGATTGATTCTCATTACTAGGTCCATATTCCTCTCAATTTTCAGTAATGCTGATGAACGTTGGGGCTTGGGAAGAAAATAGTGTGAAACTGAAAGTTAGAGCACACATCTTTCTTTAAGGGAGAGTAGTTTTTAATTAGAATTTGATTATTTTAAATTTTTTTTGCATGTCCCTGCATGAATGCAGTCGTATCAGTCAGATGCACGTGGACTGCTCTTCCTACGGTGTGTGTATTGGTAGAGCTCCGTATTACGGAGGGAGAAGTTGTCTTGATACATATGGGCATAGGAGTTTGTGCGCTGAGGTGTACCAGGCTCTAAATTACAACACCACGAACACTTTTTAGATAAATGTGAGTTGTATGTGACAGAGAACAGTGAGGGGTTTTTTTTTGGGAAGGCTTGATAAGATCTTGTTCCCCCTTCTTCTAATCTTCACAGCTTTCTAGACCTTTAGTTCTTTTTTCTGGTTTTTTTGGACAAATCTTGCTGCATTTTTCCTTATACGACTTCTGAGGAGAAAAAAATAAGTGATGCCGGTGTGTAGGTCTTACATGTGAGCAGAGTTAATTCAGTAGAGTTTTCAAGGCTAACTCTGTGCTGAAACAAAAAACACTTCCCTTTGATAGGAGATGCTCTGGGTAGCAAAGCAAGTTTCACGTGCCTAGGGTGGCCCTAAGCAGGGGTGTGAACGCAGAGTGCACTGTGGCTTTCTTATTCTTTGGTGAAAGCGAGAAAAGGAAGGTGAGACTTTAATTAACAGGACCTCTCTGTCTCTCCCATCAGAAATGTAGGGGAGTAGATGGGGAAAATGAAAAAGAAAATCTTTCACATCTAAGAACAGTTCCAAAAGTGTCTTACTCATTCTTGAAAAGGAAGTGTGTCCTCTTCACGCAGTGTAAGTCAGCGTTACAAGTTACTCGTTTCTCTTAGCACAGTGCCTGCCAAACCACGTCACCGCCTAGGTCGCCGTCGGGGTGAGGCAAGGCAGGGAAGTACAGCTTTCTCCTTCCAGGTAACTTAGAACCTAAGCAGAAGAGCAGTATTTGCTTCAGAACTGAGGACAAGTACCTTCTGCTTAATTAAAGACAGAATGGGAGGTATTGGCAGGGAGCAAACAGGCTAAGGAAGTGGTGGTGCAACAAGGTAATGGAAAATGGTTGTTAGAAATAGGCTGAAAGCTTCGTTTGGTCAGGTCTGTAACTGAGACACCTGGTAGTGGATCACTTGGAAATGTTTGAGGATCTTACTGAAATAAGCCGAGAGTGGATGGAGTCACGTGTGATGGAAGTTGGTAAGGCTGCTTCATGTCTGCAGGGAGAGTTGGGAGGGAGGTGAGTGCAAGGAGTAAGCTTAGATAGACAGATAGATATGTACATAGTGGGGGGGAGAGAGAAAAATAGCCTGCGGTGTTGCAGGCAGCTGAGAAAATGAGATGCTTTATCAGTCATGAGGCCCCTGTGAAGAGGTCAGTGGACACCTTGGTAAGAGGTTCAGTGAACGATGCGTGGGAGATGCTGAACAGGCATGGGTACAGTTCTGAACCGGCAGCGAGTAGTTCTTGATCTCCTTTCACATCTGAGTGTGTTGAATATGTTGATACGGTTGGGAAGGTATGAGATCAAAGAGCTTTTCTGTTTTTTTAGGGAAAATGGGGGAGCTTAAGTTTGTAATGTGAAAGCCTTTGTTTTTAATGCGGACATAGAGGAGAATGAGATGTGAGAAAGATGAAAGAAGATGAGAGCATGTCAGCAGGAAGCAAAAGGAGCTTGGAGAGCAGATAGCCTTTCTTACGAGAATAGCCACGCCAGGCTGGAATAATTATTTAGCTAACATAGCATCCTGTGTTCAGAAATGGCTATCAGAAGGTGCCTATGGAAAAATAAGAACTGGATGCAGATATGTGATTATGTATGTGTGTGTGTGTGTATATATATATGTGAAATGTCCATTACAGGATGGGGGGACATTGGGGAGCCACTATTTAAGAAGGGAGTGGTGCAGAATCAAGAGGTGGTTTGAAAAGCTGCTGTGACTGCAGGTAGTTGTTCAGCAAATAGCAGAATTGCAGTTGGAATTAGTAGCTAATTAGTTATTTTGCTAGTAGAAAATATGGCCACTTATACTCCTGTGCTTTCTCAGCACAGGAGTAGAAATAAAAGAAGGTTTGGGGCAGGCTCAGCCAGGCTTGGGCTTGGCAGGATGGTCCAGTGATAAGAGCGTGACAAAAGAAGGCTGGTGTTGCACTGCCTGACAGGGTTAGGAAGGTCAGGGAGATTTAGACTAGGTATCAGGAGGAAATTCTTCACAGTGAGGATAGTGAGACTCTGGCCCAGGTTGCCCAGGGAAGCTGTGGATGCTCCATCCCTGGAAGTGTTCCAGGTTGGACAGGACCTTGAGCAACCTGCTCTAGTGGGAGGTGTCCGTGCCCATGGCAGGGAGGTTGGAACGAGATGATCTACAAGGTCCCTTCCAACCCAAACTGTTCTATGTATCCATGAACTTGATGGAAAGCTGTTAATTTGATTGGATACAGTGACTTAAGTTTTGAATGCTTTATTGATAAAGATTTTCAGTAATGAAGAATTTATCTACATTACAGCAAATAAATTTGGCAAATAGAGCAAATAAACAAGTAAAATTTACTGAGTCGAACAGTAGAGTTGTCTAAGAATAAACCCTCCATGTAGGTCTTGAACTTGGAAATAAAAACAAATAGAATAATTAGGTGGGTTTTGTCTCAGTAATATCCATATGGCAGGGGCATTCTGAAAGAGCTACAGATAATGGATAGTATGCACCAGATGGTTTGTTACAAGTTTCTTGGACAAAAATTCCTAAGGCTTCCATATAACTACAGAAACAAGGTATATTTTTGATTGACCTATTTTTCTTTTTGCTAGATAAAGAGACTGTTTTTCTTTTTCAAAGCCAATTGTTCTCACCCATGCTTTCTTAAGTCATACAACTTGGCTAGTCAAATCACACTGATACTTTGGATGAAACGAAGTACACAATCATTTTTTGAAAATTCTAACTTCTCTTTCGTATGTGCCTGGAGAAAAAAATTGGTAGGGGTTTTTTCAGGGAGAACTAGTGGCTATTTCTGCTTATTTAGGTGGGTGAACTGTTTTCTTTCTCGGTTGGATAAAGGTAGGTTAAAAATCACCCTGCAGAAAACCAGACACAGTCTCTTCTGTATAAGTGATAATGCTAAAACAGCTTATGTAGGAAACTGGTGCTGGTGTTGGTGGAAATTGAGCAGTCTTCCACCCAGAACCAGGCACGGATGAAAACTGTCATTGAAGTATTTTGCGTAGTCTCTATCAATGAGCTTTTGAGGTAAAAATAAAATGGAGTAGTGCCTCATCAAGTGGCAAATGCACTTTTGGGCCTACAGTGTAAGGTAATCGTAGCTGTGTTCATCCTTGCAGTTTCCCTTTCCACCTTTGTCTAATAGCACGTTTGTTTTTGTGCTTCTGCTTATCTGTTGCTAACGTTGTACGTTGTGAGTTTATTAGCGTACAATGTTTGTTCAGATCTGTGACCGTATCAATGTTACTGATAAATCTGTTGTTGCATAGACTTCTTTGAAAGATGACGCTAACCATTGCGTCTGTCACGTAACCTACCATCTGCTTGGCACAACATAATTCAAGTGGAAGTACTACCATGGGAACAGGAAAAGTGCCCTCCTGAAATGCAGGCGTGAGTTGAGGTAGCCAGGAGTACAGTTCTTCCCATCGCCTGGTAGAATGGCCGCAGCGTACCTTAAAGGGCTGCAAGGAGGCAGAAAAAGTAACTATCTCTAGGACTTTGGCAAGTGCCTGGCCGTAGAGTGGCTGTGGTTTGAGTACTAAATGGTCACAGAATATCTTTGGTTGGAAGAGACCTTTGAGATCATCCAGTCCAACCTCTGACCCAACACTGCCAGCTCGCCACTAAACCATGTCCCTAAGCACCAGCTCCACATGCTATTTAAATGCTTAAGTATCTCCAGGGATGGCAACTCTGCCACCACCCTGGGCAGACGGTTCTGATGTTTGATAACGCTTTCAGGGAAGAAATGGTCATCTTGCAAAGTCGTGACAATGTTACTGACCTGAAAAATGGTATTTTTTAGAACAAGATTTGAAAACTAGATGTCTTTTCCTCTGCATGCAGACTGTGCTTTGCTGCAAGGTTGCACAGCAGTGTCCTGTGTAACTTGCGGTGTCTTGAGTACCTTGGTACAGGGGCACAGGTGATGGGTACTGGGGTCACCTCCCTAGGTCTTGATGCCATGCTTCAAATTCCCAGAGTGCTGATGTAGGACCCTACAGTACAGTTCTTCCTTTCACTTCCCACTTGAGAAATGTGTGTACCACTGGACAGCGAAAAGTGCATGAGCATGTGAGGTGGTGGGCATCTTACTGCAAGCTTTGTTAGCTTCAAAATCCTCTTGCGAGCAATACAGACCCCAGGAGCCAGCTTGAGCACAGAGGAGGAGGTGGTGATTCTCCCCCTCTGTTCTGCCCTCGTGACACCCTTCCTGGAGCACTGTGTACAATTCTGGAGCCCCCAACACAAGAAAGACGTTGAACTGTTGGGATGGGTCCAGAGGAGGCCATGAGGATGATGGGAGGGCTGGAGCACCTCTCCTGGAAGGGCAGGCTGAGGGAGTTGGGACAGTTCAGCCTGGAGAAGAGGAGGCTCCAGGGAGACCTTCAGGCCTTGCAGTACCTGAAGGGGCCCTGCAGGAAAGCTGAGGAGCGGCTGTTTGCAGGGGCTTGCAGGGACAGGACAAGGGGTGATGGTTTCAAGCTGGAAGACGGGAGGTTCAGATGTCAGGAGGAAATTCATTCCAGTGAGGGTGGTGAGACAGTGGCCCAGGCTGCCCAGGGAAGCTGTGGATGCTCCATCCCTGGATGTGTTCAGGGCTGGATGGGGCTCTGAGCAACCTGCTCTAGTGGGAGGTGTCCCTGCCTATGGCAGGTGGGCTGGAACAAGGTGATCTTCAAGGTCCCTTCCAACCCAAACCGTTCTGTGAATATATGAACCTAGTTATCTGAAAATGTCATCTTTCTATGAAGTGTTTTTTCTCTGTCTCATAAAGAGAGGACAGAAACTGCTGGATATCAAAGCTACACATTTATTGTAGTGGGAACAATGTATTTGGTGAGAGCTGTTGTCTCTTAAATTGATACATAGGAGAGCAATTAGATATGTTTAATAAAATTGTGCTCACCTTTTAGGTGGGTGATAGTGCGAACAGGTTAGCTTGTAGGAAGCTCTTCACAAAGACAGAATGAAGCAACTGTGGGTTTGGTTTTTCTTCCCAGGGAAACAATAGGAAACAATTGTTTTACCAGAATGGAAAACTTTTACAGAACATCCGAAGGCTGTGCAGCGGGAAGTAAGGTTAGCTGAGAACACGTGTAGTCCTTCAGTTGATTAGGGTACACAGAACGATCTTAAACTGTGCATTTAATCAGCTTGCCTTCAGACTTAAGAGTTTGGGACTTAGCACTTGACAATTGTCGATGATCCAGCCTACAGCACGTCACCTTAAATGAAGTGATGCTCTTTGGGGAGGTGCAATATTAAGAACCCATCCGTACTTCGATTTAGTCAGTGTTTCATTGAAAGGCTAAAATGACTTGCATCCCCTGTAATAAACTCTGGGACTGTTCCCCAGAGCGAGCTGGAAGTCTCCTGAGGTTCTAGGGCAGGGAGAAAAGCAGGGGGCCCTACCACTGACTAGAATGGTTGGACGTGGTGTAGGCACATGGGAAGTTCATGCTGTTTGAGGGCACAGAGCAGAACTTTGTTATTGTTCAACCCAGCTTAAGTGAATGATGTAGGTTCAACTGTGTGAGGTTTTTTTTACAATCCTAGTTGACTCTCACAAGCAAAGACTTTTTTCCTAAGGCTTTGCCTCTTGAGTAGCATAGGCTGGTTTATAAGAGAGTCCAAGCAAGCTCTCGACAGAACAGTGACTAGTTAACAAGGAAAAGTGTCTTACTGTGTTTATTTAGAGATGAATGTGCTTGTGGAGCAAAAGAGAATAATCCCTGCCAAGCAAACCTAGTGTCAACCTTTCACTTTTAGAACAGGAGCAAAACCAATTTTCTTCCTTATTTAAACCCTGTTCCAGATTGATAGGATTTTGTCTTATAACATTCTCAAGAGAATAAAATGTGTGTGTTCTTTAATTACAGTTCTTTTTTTCAAATACCACCCCTCATGGTATTACTCTTCTAGTTGTACTGAACTATATTTGAGAGCAGCAGGCCTTCAGGACAACTTGGGTAACAACTGGGAGTCAAAAATCTTAGTTGTTTTGGCCTTGAGATGTGTTTAACTCCTTTTCCCTGGATTTCTCTACCAGTTCTAGTTGCAGTGTTCTCTTGAAATGTAGAAATTGAGACTTTTTTTTCCCCAAGAACACGTGGTGTTTGTCCTTATACAAATAGTAGCTAAGTTACAGGAATGATAAAGAATTATCTGTCTGCTTTTTTATTAAATAGTCAAGTGAGCTGTCCAGAGCTTAAAATAAAAATAGATCGATGGAGTTTTGCTTAGGAAAAGCCCTCTGTAAATAATTTAAATAGTGTGATTCCAAATATACTTGAATTGAACAAGATTCTGCTGATTTTTGGTTTGGATGGGTATTGTACTGGTTTTAGTGCAAAACTGCCAGTATTGCTTAAGAACGATTTTAGATTCTGAAATATCAAGTTCACAAGTTCAGTATATTCAAGTTACTCTATTGCCAAAAATAAATTCACTTAGTATATCCAGTGAAAAGAGTTGGTTTCATATTTTTCACCTTTTTTCTTAAGTTTATTCTGGGCTATAAATGAATTTTCTGATCTGAGAGTGGCTTAAACTCGATGCTTATTTTTTTAACCCACTTTTTATCTGCAAACACTTCCTCGAGAGGATAACATTACATTCCAGGGTTTTCCATCGTAACGCCTGTTTTCTTGTTTTGCAACCTTTGCTTTGTAAAACCTTAACGTGGGATTCTTACAGCGATTATCAGTTACACGCTAGTAACACCTCTATCAGATAAGTGGTTTGATGTTGCTCAATAAGGCGTGTAGCGTATTATGGAAATGTTTGTGTGTATTAGTAGTGACTTTCACAGACAGTAGATGCTGTATCGCCGAGCTGGGGTATATACCTATACCTAGCTGTATTTTATTTTTCGCTTCTGGCAAATAATTTGTCCTTATGTTGGCATCCAGCAGGAAAGAGACTTGATAACATCCTGAGAAAAGGCACTGGAGCACTAGAACGCATTTCCTTTGCATGTTGCTGTAATGATTAGTCAATTCTAATCCCAGCCTGCGTTTAAGGTCACTTTTTAAGAAGTGTACAACTTTTTTTATGTTGACACAGGAAAGTACATTTGGGATTGTCATTTAAATATGTTGCATTTATAAGTGAATGTGAATCCCACTCCTGTTATACCCCTACATAAAAAACAATATTTTTCTCTTTATAGAACTGACAGTGCATCAGCTGACCAGGACAATTTAAAATACTCTTCATCCAGAGATCGGGGCAGTTCTGCCTCCTATGGATTACAACCCTCAAATTCAGCTGTGGTGTCTCGCCAAAGACACGATGATATCAGAGTCCACACTGACATACAGAATGAAGAAAAAGGTATACAGATTGCTGTTTCATGTGTCAATTGTGAGGGGAAATTCAAAGAAAGGCAGTAAACTTGAAATGCTGGAGAATTCTTTTTTTTTCCTCAAAACAAGGCAGTGAACTGATGCAACTCATTGCCGCAGTATCACCGTGTCGACAGATTTGTCAGGGATCAAAGGAATGTGGTTGATATGGCTAGTGACAGAAATGTGCAGTTGCATTAGGAGAAAAAAGTAAGAGAAGAATTAATGCACTAACAGAATAAGTACTTCTTTTCTGAAGAACAGCGTTCTGAATGCGTCTAGTCTGCCAATTGTAATTTCTTTCTGAATACTGACTAGTGCTTCTGGTATTGGAAATGGACTGCTTAATATATTTGACCTGTTGCAGTTTCACTGCAGCAAACTGGAACCTGTTTAGGAATCAAATCTAGATTTTGTCATTAACGGGAATTCCTACTTCTGTGTCCCTCAGTCTGGCTTCATATAAATCAGGCGAGGTATTGTTCATACAAATTCATTTGCTTTGAGAATGGAAATACTTCCTCTAGAAAATACGTAAAAAATTTGGAATTGTATCTTTTTCATCTTTATGAAAGAAATCTGTATTCTGATTTTATTTTTTTTAAAATCACTAAGTATAGATATCAAATAGGGGGTTTTCTTATTATTATTTGAAGAGTTACTTCTTAGACTATGTAAATCTTCAGGCAGGCCAGACACAAAAAAAATCTCACAGGAATATTAGTGTGGGAGTTTTCGTTCAGGAACCTAAAAGGAATTCGCACTCCCCCTTCTCAGCCCTGTAAAGAATTGCTACATCTTGGGGGAAGTTGCAGTTGGGTGTACTGATGCAAATGAATTTATTTATAAGTAGTGGTTACTGTTACTAGGAGGCAGGTGTATGAAACAGGTATTTGTTTATCTGCATACCTTGAGGAACCTTATGATTTGGTTAATTTTAGCAGAGAAGCTGCTTCGAAAGGGAGCGTATTTGTCAGGGTGTCTGCTAACACGCACAGCTTTACTGTGTTTCACGCAGACTGGCATAGTAGGTTATTCTTACACCTTGAAGCGTGGTAGTATTTAAAGAATAGACTGGCAGTATAGTGAAGTTTCCGACAAATTCAGCAAGATAATTTGTGAAGTTGCTGGGGAACTGCCATCTGAAAAGAAAAATGCACCTATCTCATCTTCAAGTGCTGCATCTTCCAGGGCATGTCTCTGCTAGCTCAGCACTAGCTGTGCTGATTGTTCAGGTGTGGCTTGAAAAGAGATGATTAGGATATTTTATACTCTAAAACCAAATGCCAAGTTTCTCTAGTTTGTTTTGATTTGTGGCGAAATTTGTAAGCTCACAGATGCAGGATATTTTCTTTGTTTACTAAGAATTTTCAATTCCTCTGTTGGAGTCTGCCAGCGTGGGATTTTCATTTTAAGAACTTACAGCTTTTCTATCCTGGATATAACCATATGTCATAAGTATCTGGAATCTTTGAGGAGATATTCCACCCCCCACCTGCAGTGCCCGGTGTCAATAATAACAATGACTTCCAACCTGATCATTTCTGGAAGTTGTTTAGGTTTGAAAACATCAAAGGATGGGAGGTTCTGCTACCTCCCTTAACAGCCTGCTTAGTGCTTTACCACTCTCCTGGTAAATAATTTTCTCATATCCAGTTCAAATTTCCTTTGCTGCAACTTATGACTTGACTCCTGTCCTTTTGCACTGCAGCTGTGAGATTAGTTTGGCTGTCTTTTTTTTTTTTTTTAATAAGGCTTCCCATTAACTGTTGGAAGACTACAATTAGGTCTCTCCCCTTTGACTTCTTTCCTTTATTAAACAAGACAAGGGAGTTGAAAGATGGAATGGAATCATGGAATCATTAAGGTTGGAAAGGACCTTTAAGATCATCAAGTTCAAACTTCCACCCAACACCTCCATGGCCACTAGACCATGCCCATGTGTTTTGAACGCCTCCAGGGATGGTGACTCCACCGCTTCCCTGGGCTGCCTGTCCCAATGTTTGACTCTTTCAACAAATAATTTTTTCCTAATATCCAATCTGAACTTCCCCTGGCACAGCTTGTGGCCANTGCAGGGGGTTGTTGTAACCGAAATGCAGGACCCAGCACTTTGCTTTATTAAACCTCATACAATTGGCCTTAGCCCATTGCTCCACCCTATCCAGATCTCTCTGTAGAACCTTCCTACCCCTTGAAGTTTTCAAACTAAATAGAAGGCTTTGGGGTTTTTGCTTAGAGATGAAACGTTCTCCTTTCCTGCAACACTTTCCTCCCTTTTGGTTTATAACGATGATATGCTCAGAGTCCTTACTGCTAAACAGATACTGTGCTAGTGTTTATATGTCATGATACCTGCGTGTTTATGCTATAATTAATCACGGTGACATAGCTCATCATATTCTTAGTTTCAGATTTGAAATTTATGGGACAATGAATAGAATTTGTATATATAGTATTATTTTCAAAAACTTTCCAGACCAGGAGATAACTGACAAGAATAATAATATAATATTTTCAGACTTATTACCCAAAAACCTGATTGCCCTGCTGTTTTTTCTTTATATGATTACTTGTTTCCTGTTGTTACCAAAGATGTACCATCTGTATGCCAGGTGGGGTGGGAGAACATAGGTTTGTGTTTAATTCATTGACAATACTGTCAAAAGATGCTGTAGCAAATACTACATGTCTTTGCAGACAACCAAAAAAACCGAGATATTTTGTGTGCTAGAGGGGAAAGTATAAAATACCTTTAAGAACTTTGATAGTATATGGTAAGAAGTCTGGTTTGGATGGTTGATGTTTGTGGTCTGAGTGCATGATTGTTTTACAGTCTTTAGTTGAAGTAGTTTCTTTATCGCTTTGAATTCTAGTGATATGCGTCTGTTTAGTCACAAATAGAAAGGGTGCCGTTAGAAGTGGTTTCCTTCCTAGGACAGTGTTGGTTTGTTAGGTCAAAATAATGTTATGGTGACATACATGCTAGTTTATATTTAAAAACTGAGTTGAATGTTGTAAATTCCAATATACACAAACCATCTTTCCTGTAATAATTAACTATTTACAACTGAGACTTTGCCTGGGTCTTTCTGTAATGGTAGGTCAGTCCTATGTCTATAGAAATACACAAACTGCTGGTAGTTTGCAGCTTCTTTTTGTCAAAAGCTTTGCTTTAGAGGTGATGATCTTTACATCTAAGGTCTAGGTTCCCCTTGATGTTTGAACAATGTTTGATTTTATCCATCCTGTAGTCTCAGCAGGCTGCCTCTTTTTCCAGAGAGTCACCTTTCCTTTTCCTCAGGCTTGCTTTTATACAGTGATGCAGGTGGAATTGTGGAAATACCTTTTCTGAAAGAAGTCTTGCCTATTTGTTGTTGAGTTCACTTTGGAAAGTTGCCTGCACTGCTGCCTTGAAAATGAGCTCTAATCCATTGAGTGACGTGTTGGGCAGGGTCAGGGAACGGTTTCATTTCTCCACAGGACTGCAGAGGAAGAACCTGCCCCTTAAAGTGACGTGGCAGACTGGAAAAATCTTTGGTTTCAGCATGGAGTATGTAAATTCTTCTGGACTAGGAGTAAAAATAACTTAATTACTCAAAAATGACATTTTTCCCCCCCATTTTATATTGTTACCAAAGATGTATACTGTGTATCTCAAGTTAAAGAACGCTGAGTTTAATTTAAGGTAATGTCAGTATTAGTTTGTAAATACACTGACTGTTGGGTGTTTAGAGGGAGTTGCTCAAGCTGTAGATATAAGCAGTCTGTGGCTTTTTAAAAGCTTTCTGGTTTTGGTTGTGTTTTGTGTTTGTTGGTTGTTTTTTTTTTTGTTATGACCATTTTACTGAGCCAGTATGGTGGATTTAGAACAAAAACAGAATGGAAATTTGATGTGCGTAATCAAGGAGCAAGTAAGTGAATGTGTCTAGCCATGTGTACTAGCAGCTTGATATGAAGGGCCTTGGAAAATACTGGGTCAAAAGTGATCATAAGGAAACCCCAGATGCAACAAAATTGATGTTAAATTTCATTAGAATAGAGGTTTTTCACATGCTTCGACAAAAGACTTGATTAAAGTTCTGAATATGTGACCTGGGACCTTACAGGACGTTATAAAAACATTTTTTCATTTTGAAAGCGCCAAAGGAGATTCAAGAAGGTGATAGAGGATAGGGCTGCGATTTGCATGTGAATTGCGTAACTCCTAACATAGTTCCTTACTAGGCGGATGGTCTGATAGCCTGTTTTAATCTCACATTGTTTTTTTCACAGGTGGCTACAGTGTCAATGGAGGATCTGGGGAAAATACTTATGGTCGGAAGTCGTTGGGGCAAGAGCTGAGAGTTAACAATGTGACCAATCCTGATTTCACCAGTGTTCCGCATGGGAATCGTGCTTTAGCCACAAAAGACATGAGGAAATCACAGGGTAAGGATACCACAGATTTTCAGGAAAAGAGGATCTCATTTGGCGGCGTCTCTTTGTATTCAGAATATGAAAAGAAATTCACTATGATGAGGCAATCCATATGGATTTTATGTTTTTGTGATACACGATTAGATGATATTGATGGAAACTGTCGTCTTGTATTTACTGTTCCCTTCATCGAGACATCCTCCGTAGGTTAGGCAGATCTCGGCTGTGTGGCTTACGCTCGCAATCTTTCAACTGCCTTTAAATAGCTTTTGAACTCTTACTCAGGTTAGCCAGCTTTGGCAAAGAGATCAAGGGCTCCAGGAAGGAGAGTTCGTTCTTAGTTTTGTTGAAAATTGATACCTGAGTAAAAAATCGTTAATTTATTACTCCCTAGCGTGGGAAAACCTGCAACGGTGAGCTCAATGGTTATCTGTTCTCACTGGCCTGCAGGTCAAGTAGTCATCACATCATACCAGCTGATTAGTCAGTAGATGTGTACTCCTGAACCAGGCGCAACTCATGCTCTTTCTTGCTCAGCTAAGGATTAGAGGCCAGGAAGGAACTGGAGGCATCGGAAGAATGTGGGCAATGTCTTTGGAGATGCACTGAGAGGAAATCTGGAGTTGCAAGAGGATGCAAGAATGCCGGGCACGCGTTTTTGAGAAAGAAGGCATCATTTTTGATGCTGGGTTTAAATCATGTGTGGTTTTTGTTTTGTTTTATTTTTTAAGAAAAAAGAAAGTTATTCCAAGGACTTCTGAATGAAAATAGAAACTTTGTTATGACTAAGCGCTATCATTTGTTGCATCGCTTAAGCCAAGTGGTGGTTGAGCCACTGGCAAAAACTGTGGCTGCTTTATGCCAGGCGCAAACGAATGAGGACACGATGTTTCTTCTCAGGGATTTATATTTCAGAGGAGACACAAGGTGAAAGAAGAGTGCTCAGTGTGCTTTGTGGGGGGAAGAACTGCAGTGGAAGTGGTGACATGACTGTTGCAAAAGCCAGATCTTTAGAATGGGTTAAACTCAGACTTTATAATCCCAGTCTCGTGTCTTGATATGAAAATTATTCCTTTTAGTGTCTCAAAATTAGTCCTTTTGGTGTCTCAAGTTATCTAGAGGAAATAGAGAGCTGTCTAATAGAGAATGTGGTGTAAATAATATTTCTAGTAGTGGGCTTGTGCTTGAATTTACTATTAGTACTGGCAGAAAATTCAGTGTTCTGTTAGGTACATGAGCACGTCTTAAACCTTCAAATGTCAGGAGCTATAATTTTGGGTGGCTGAAGTCGCTGCCTGTGACTTGTATGCTTCTGTACGTATTCAGTCCTCTAGACGACAGATTCCAAAAGTTTATTTTTTTTAACTGGGCTGTCTTTGATTGTCGTAGGCTTCAGCAAGTCATTTTGATTTTTATCTTCAAAATACAGTGGGATTATGTTGTGACAGGATCTTATTTTTTAACAAATAAGAAAATATAGAAGAATTTACTGTGTTCATTAAGCAATTTTTAAAAGTTATCTTCTGTCAGCATGTGGCTGATGTTTTCAGCCTTTCGCTTGCTGCTTTGTCACCAAGCGGAAGTCATAGAGGTGTCCATGAACTGGTGCTTTGATGAGAATAGCTTCAGTCATGCTCTTGGGTAGTTTATTCTTTTTGGTTTCATTTTTAGGTTACTATTATGGCTCATCAGACAGCTAACACTCATAGGGAGTAATGCCAGTCTTCATCAGATACTAACGGAATGAAAACAAAGCTGCTTTTAGGAGAGCTCTGAACAGTATGTCTTGTTCTGGCAGCAGTGAAATGTGTGCCTCATGCTGGTAACCTTGGTGGTGGCAGTTTGACTTGTACAGTTCTGGGTTTAGGAAATTTTATTTTTGTGTGTAGAACAGCACAACCACAGCTCGAAATACATTGCAGTTTGCCGTGAAAAGATTGCCAAAAAAAGAGAGAGAAATGCAGAGAAGACAACGCTAAAATTTTGCAAGTTGTGAATTTAATGAATTCAAGGCTTATACTTCCTGTTGACTTTTCATCTAACACTGAAGGGTTTACCGACTTTTTTAAGGACCTTGCAAAGATCTTAAATCCATAGCCAGTGCACCTCCACACACTGGATAGTTTTGTTCCTCAATAGATGAAGAGTAGATCTGTTTCACTTTCTGAAGCAGAACCCTGCTTGTAGTCATTCTTCTTGTGCCAAAATGATAGAGGAAATCGTCTCTCTTTGTAGTTGCTTGAGCTTAAACCTGACTCTTTGCTTCAAGAAGCAGCTTGGTTTTCCACAAGGTTTCCTCTAAGTATTGTTTGTTGAATTATCTTGGTTTATATATTCAGTCAGAAGTGTAGAAACAAAACACTTCTTAAACACTTGTAAAAACTTTTCTCAAACTATTATGATTTCTTGAGTCCACAGTTACATGTTTCAGACAACACAGGTATTATTGCTGTAGAGAAAAGCAATAATTGCCTTTTCCCTTTCAGAGCGATCGTTGTCTTATTCTGACGAGTCTCGACTGTCAAATCTTCTTCGGAGGATTACTCGGGAAGACGACAGAGACCGAAGACTGGCTACTGTAAAGCAATTGAAAGAATTCATTCAGCAACCAGAAAACAAACTGGTTAGTCATTTTTAATTTTCCGTAGCACTGGAGGATTTAGTGTTTTATAAAACTGCCTTTTTGAAAATCTGAGTATTGGGAGATGTCTAGGAAGAATATCTTATATACACAAATTTCCTTCCACAACAAAGGA
>WEIS01043672.1:0-15861 GCA_013389965.1 Todus mexicanus
TTCACCAAACACCAGACAAGTGTATGATCTCTTTTGTAGATGTAACATACGACTTCACAAAACCAGTAATACTCCCTAAATATGAATTTGTACAAGGATAAATATTTGTGTACAAATAACAGCCTATAGCTCTCCATGTCTATTATTTACACATAATTATTACTGTAAAGGTCAATATCATTAAAAATCTCCCTCATACCTGTGGAATTTTACTATTCTTTTGCATCTGTGGTAATGGTCTATGCATTTGCCTAAATGCTACTCTGGCAAAGAACATGTTTGAAATATGCTATTTTCAAAGAGACTCTGTACATTTGCTTTTCAGTATTGAAAGGTATGTTTGATTTGATTTTTGACAATATTTTTTTCTTTAACTACCATTTTGCCTTCAGGTCAAGAAATGTAAATGCAAATATCTATTAAAAAACTGCATAGCAAGTAATGGCATATACTGTTCACCAGCAAGTACTAGACTATTCTTTATAACCACTGGAAATAAAGCCTTGTCATCTTTTTAAAATAAAGTATCTTGCTTTTATCTAACAGTAATGTTGCAGAAAATCAAGGACAGAAAGGCACAGATACCTACAACAATGTATAGAAAATAACTGTAGTTGTTATAAGCCTTGGAGCATTTTGCTAATATTGGTCCTAAAAGGAGACAACTGGAAAGAGTGGCACACTAGCTTGTGTTTATGATAGAGTCAAAAGTTTATTGGACATTTTTATCAGAAGTCTAGATGCACTCAGATTTATATAGAACAGTCATGCAGCCAGTTGCAGTTTTGTTCTAAACAGAAATACATCTGTAGTATATAGCTAAGATCAAATAATGCCTTGGAAGAGCTGCCAAATACAAATATGAGATATTACAGCCATTTGGTCAGAACGACCTTCTTAACTCTCTCACTGTAGAACTAGGAAAGAAATATAAAGGGAACAACAATGAAAAAAGACAAAGAGATTCTCCGAGATCTAGGTTAAAATTATGCTAACATCAGATTAAGAATTTTGTCATTTTAATTGTTAAGAACTGAAATTCAATGCCAGCTTTAAAATGTTTTCTTAGAATACAACGTTGTTACCTGAAAAAACTATATGAAATCTTAAATTACATTCCTCATACTTCTAATGCATACAGAAAAAAAGAAAAACACATGAATTTTAAACTGTCTGGTTAAACTGTTCATAATCTTATGACTGCTTGTGTATATCATTTATAATATCTACACCTTAGCTCACAACCCTATAAAATCTCCTGCTGGTGTAAGATAGGATAAAATAACTTAGTTACTGCCAAAGGGCTCATTTCAGCCCTTAGGTTCTGGATCGCTACTCCTCTGATAGTGCTTTCACATCTGTTGGGGTGAGAGGGTGCTTGTCTTTTTTAAAAGGAAAAATTAACCGTATTAATCTCAATACTTTAAGATTAGTAATTGTTCAAATGCTTCTTTGCTAGGATTTAAGTGAAGAAAAAGCAATCTCAGTTTATTTCCTGCTGGTGTGTACGCAAGCAACATTTATCACAATAAGCACTAACTGGCCCATGTATTCAGCCGGCTCTCTCAGCTCACGTTCTTTAGAATCTTAGTGAAAAATCCTTTGATGCTCTGATTTCATTGAAGTAAGATTTATTCTTCTCTCAGTTTTCCTTACTCATTTTGTTTTCTCTATATTTACATGTCTTGCCGGCTTTGTCTCTGGTGTGTTTCTGCAAATTTTTGCGTAAGACTTAGTTGCACCAGTCCAGCACGTTAAGGGAGGAGAGGAGAAGGAAAACTCATGTATGCAAGCAACTCCAGATGAATCAAACAGTGAAGGTTATTGGTCGTACCTGATTCTGGCTTAACTGAAGCATGCCAGTTCCGTGCTGACTTACACTGCTGATGAGGGACCTGAGCTCACCTTCAGCAAGGAGACAGTGGGGCCTTGATGACTTCTAATAGCAGAGCACTCACCACAAGGCACCTCACAGCAGTACAGAGAGGGATGCAGGAAGGTCCTCTCTTTCCCCACTCTGACTGGGTCTGTTGAAGGCTCTCTACAGTTCCCAATATTATTTTTTTTTTACCATTAATAACTTAATAGTTCCTTCATCATTAAATTATGAGGAATAAACTCAGGAAATCGTAAGTATAATCCAAACACATTTGAACAAGTTTAAAAATATACACTCATAAAGATAATGATATAGAAAAATGAAGTAACATCATGGTCATTAAGAAATATCCACAAAGGAGCTCCTGAGGACAGTACCTTAAGTAAGGTTTTTGTTGCAGACTGCCATAAGGTAGATGATACACAGGCTCTTTCCTATCCACTAGTAAATTCTGTTACACAAATAAGGTCTGTTGTCAAAGCCATGTACCAACCACCTACACAAAAACCACAGTAGGAGGAGGGATTCGATTCCCATACTGCCTCAAAAAAACCTTCTTATTGTACTTGACTTGTTGCTGACAGGTAAGACAGAGCTACAGCTCATTTTCCTCCCAGTGATCCTTTGTTTGGACACAGCACGATCCCACCCCATCCATAAGCCTCCTGCAACTGTTATCACTTCATTCCTGAGGATAAGTGGATATAGAATTCTGGATGGAGCATTAGCAATTTCACGGAAAATAAATTATAAAAATATTTGGCAAGTCATCCAAAATACTGAAGTCTACAGCCTCAAAAATAGGATCCTATCTACCACTTAACTGCATAGGTACCTATATTCCGCGTATATAGCTACGCCTCTATTCTAGTGCATTGAGCATCAACTTCACAGAGTGCCCAGTACCTCACATAAACAGGAATATTCTTCAGCTTTCCAACAGCAGGCTGCCATCAGTATTCTAACTGTAATCATGTTCACAGTACATGAAACTATAAAGAAAGTAAAGAATTGAAACTTGGCCACGCCATTTCATTATTCCATTCCTGCCTTTGGTACCATTCATTGTGCAAACCCTTTCCTTTCAGATAAAAACCATATTGAAGTAACTCTGCAGGTCACCTGAAAACTATGTCTGGCCTTTGAGAGATTCCAGTCTAGTAGAAGTTTGCATGTTGCAACAGCAAATTAAACAAACTATACTATTAGTGAGCCTGAAGTATTTACCCCCTTATATATGCAGGTGTGTCTAGTATGCAGACATGAAATCACAGGTTGGATTAGCTCTGAAATTTCAGGTTTGCTGAAAGAAATAGAAATAAAGTTCTGGTAGTGAAGCAGGAGTATAGCAATGACGGATGTAACACAGCAGGTAACGCCTGTTTGAAGAAGCTGATATTGCATCAGTCTAGAATTCTAGTATGGACAGTGAAAGAGAAGACAGAGGAAATCATTAGCGTTATCTCACAGAAGAATAGAATCTGGATTTGGTATTAGAGAAAATTATTCCTCCCCTCGCTTTACTGTTTTATCCTTCTCCAAGGTATGTGTAATCCTAATATGAAAATAAACAGACATCAAAAGTAGAAATTGTGAAGAGATTTACAGCACGGCCGCCTGTGCATTCATATCCTAACACCATGTGATGGTGCTGGAACATAACAGCGTACTAACACCAGGTATGTGGAACTACTGAAAATCTGCAAGAGCAGCAGAGCTTGTGGTCTGTACAGTCCCAAGATGATGACAAATCAGTTATGATCAAGGTGGAATAGTGACCACAATTGATAACCCACAGGAGATCATTGATCACTCTTGGCAGGACGGTCTCTGTACTAATGCAAAGCCAGACCAAAGCTGATCAAAAAACCTGCCAGCCTGGAAAATAAAGAGCCTCTAGCTTCTCAGTAACACCCTGTGTGACTGAACATGAGCTATTAACTGCATTTGATGTGAATGATGGGACCATGAATGAAGGGCACTTCCCAAAGCAGGTCTGAACGCTGCTGGTAGGGGGAAACCTCAATTTTCCCTTCGTTAAAGGAGGCTCTCCCCAGCAGGTTGAGGCAGTCGGTGCCCCTGGGGCTTGTGCAGCCCTTGCTCCACCTGACTTGCCTTGTGACTTGCCTGCTTCCAAAACTGGGAATGGTTACTGCAAAGGCAGGTAAAATTAGGCTTAGAAATCAGTAACCATCACAGGCAACCGAAAACATGAAGCTGTGTATCAGTTGGCAGTCTCGACAGGAAAGATTTTACTCTATATGGAAAATAACCAATGAATGAATTTTGATCAGCAACATTTTAGCTTTTCCTCCGCTTTAACCATTCCTGCAGCTGCTAATAGTGGTTCAGCTGTATGAAATATAACAATATTGGAACTTGTGCTGAAGACGGGCTGCCTAATTCACTAAAGCCTTTAAAACGGAGATCTACTATCCTATTCCAAACTAATAACTTTGGTTAAAATGTGGAAAATGAAGTACGTCCTTCATCTTTTTTTACATACTTAAAAATTATGCCTTCCCTCATACCAATTTCTGTAACCTTTCAAGTCCAGTCTTCTGTAACTCTAATTGTTTCCATTGGTTTGTCCAGCATTGCTGCAATTGTTTCACTTTCTGATGAATGTAGACTCACCACAATTTTCCAACTCAGAATTCACAAGGGTTAAGCAGCCGTATTATTCAACGTTTTACCAATTACACATCTATTTATGCATCTTACAGTGATTTTGGTCATCTTTTTCTCAGTCAGAAATCATGGCTGACACATAATCAGACCTTTATCTGCGTAGAAAAATTACCCAGTTAGTCGTACCCAATTTTATACTTGTGCAGTTGACTGTTGCTAAGTCTGTAACTTCATATTCGCCATCACAAACTCGGGTACTGTTTGGTTGGGTTTTTTTCAAAGCAGGCATTTCTTTGCTTTGTCAAGCCCTGAGCACTGTCTGTAGTTTTAAAAGTCATTCCCTGCTGTATCATTAAAGGAAAATTTTGGACCCTTGTTGGATTCCTGCTGAATCTCTCTCACTACGCTCTTGAAGTCTGGTAGAGAGCTCCTGATAGCAATTCTGTCAGTCTTCTAAATATTCCTATCATAGCAATATATATCGCATCCCTAACTGATACATAGATATTTTTTCAGTTGCAACATCTGTTTTTTTAGATTGGGAAATCCTGCGTTACTTAGTTTTCCTCTACACAGATGCCATTCTATCTACTTGACAGACCTTGTCATTCTTCTTTACTGCTCCGTCCAAGATTTCATACGTACTTTTTGGAGCTGAAAACAGTAACTCTATAAAGCATACAACATGTGGTCACACCATTAATTTACTAAGTAAAACAATAATGAGATCTATTTTTTTCCATATAGGAAATCCTAACAGAAATTGGGAATTTCTAACATTTAGTTTAGTTATAATTTAATCACTACTAAGACCTGAGCTAATATTTTCAAAGAACTGCCTGTGGAAAACTTAAGGTCTCATATTTAATGTCAATAATCATCTCAGAACCTATCCTTTTATATGCAAAATTAGTGAACATCAGCTGAATGATCTCAGACTTCTTGAGAGATTTGCTGTTGACTTTTATGGCGTTGGTCATTTGAAGTTCTTCTTATGCTGGTTAGAGTTGCAAAATTAAAAATAAAAATGTGTAGTGCATGATAACTGCCTATTATAGATGCTGAAGAACCTTTAGGAGCCACAATCCAAATACAACAGCAGATTGTACTCCACCTCCATCTCATCCATTTCCAGACTTTAATTCAAATTTCAAAAGATTTACATTTTGAAATGTAAATCTTCTGCCTGCAAAAGGGACAAGATGATGAAGAAAGTATACCAAAAAAGAGAGAAAGGTAAATTTTCGAAAGTAAATAGGCATTGAAACATACAGATTGATAAAAATAGGCATTTTATGGAAGTTATCAGTGCAGTTTTAAAAATTCTGCTAGGTATCTTGAAGAATTTTAAAATCTAATCCTAAGTATCTAATTGTGGCCACGGTGAAAACGTAACATTAACCAACCTTTCCTCCAGTCTTAGCCTCATACTCTGGATAATGTTTCTTCCTGACCATATGACCAGCAGAAACTATTATGCCTTTAAGGACAATAGATTGTATTTCTGCACATTATTTTACATATTCAGATGGGAAGTAAAAAAATACAGTGAATTTAGGCTAGAAAAGTCAGAACATCATGCACAAATCCGTTCATCAGAACTTTAGCATCTGTCAGCATGAAAAATCATATATGATTAATTTATTTTTAGGAATATATATCCCCCTGTAAAACTTCACAGCTTGCCTGCTTCAGCATATCAAGGCCTCAGGGAGGTAAAATGCAATAGTCATCTTTTACAATCAAAGTGGGTTTAACAAGATTGTTAAGGGAATTTTCTCAACATCCCCTCGACAGCTGCACGGGCAACTGGTCAGCTAGTGAGCCATGTTCATGTTTTCACAGTTCCTGACCCAATCATCACTATTCTACCCAGCCCATGCACTTAAGACTTGACATGCTTTTTCCTTTTGGAGACACACGAACAGATGACATAGTATCAACCTGGCCTTGTAAACCTCTGTACCCAGCTCTGTATTAGCTGACTTCACTGAGGTGAAACTGGCACGATTTTCCTTTTAGAATTAGAAAAAAGAATTGGGAGAAAAAAGAAGTAAAATACAATGCATTAAAATACTTGTTCAAAATTTCAGCCGATTGGCTACCATTGCAGAAATGTGTTACAATATCAAACAAATAAACAAACAAACAACAAGAGACGGTATTCTCCTTGGAGCAGAATCCAGTCTTCAATTTGAAGTCAAGGAAGACTGCAGAATATGAAAAGGAAAGAATATGTCAGGTTTGTTTCTTGAGCTGACATCCCTCCCTGGCTCATCCTCATTGTAATTTTGAAAAGAATTTCTTTCTCCCTTTCTCCGCACAGAATCTGATATTCTTAAAGAAGTTCAGAATAGATGAAGTGTTAAAAGATAAAGGCATTATGCAAGTACAATGGAAGAGTCAAATTTAATCACAAAATAGGAGTGTTACATAAAACAGACAGAAAAGGAAATTAGACAGTTACCTTACGGTACAAATAATAACGCAGCTGTGAAAATGTCTACTGCTGCATCAAGCAGTTATCGCCATTTCAGAACATTTTAAACCAGTGTTCTGTAGGTGTTCAAGACTGTAGTTAGACAAAGACAGGTCAGTACCTTCCCTGTCTGCAATTTGTAGTGTCTGCCATAGGCCCTGCAGTGAAATTGCAATGCTGTATCAACTTCACCTTACTTACAGCGCATTAGACGCATTTGCTGTATCTGCTAGTGCCACCTAGAGTTGGTTGATCACAGCTCCAGTGTTTTTGAATCTCCCTTTAGTACAACAGCAGTGATTTGAATAAGCAATAGCTGCCTGAAATGCATGAAAAATGTATTTAAAACCAGAAAGAAGCTCTTTCATTATACAGACAAATTGGCATAGCAAATGAAAACGATGCTATGCAGAAAAAGCAGCAGACAAGCAAGCAGGTAAAAACAGAAGGGAAAAGATCAATAAGTAGTCAGATAGAGATTAGCCTAGTAAGCAAAATGCAAGCCCGATAGTCTCACTTCTGCTAACAGATATGCAAACAAAAAATAGATTACTCAGCTTGTAGAGAGAGACAGACCACAGATGGATAAGATGAAAATATATTTGTGACTTTGAAATGAGACTTTTTTATCTCACCCTATCTTCTTTATTCCATTTCCAATACAATGAGACCGTGGCTTTTGTTATTCTGTGTTAGCCCATTCTGCATGTGTTTGATAGATGGTGAATAGTATAATCAATAGAAAAATACAAAAGGGAAATTCAGCATCAAGAGTATCAAACAGATGTGTTTGGCAGTGAAGAAGACACTGGGGGATCTGGGGACCACTCATATCTTTGTCATAGACTTATTTATACAGCCTCTGAGCATGTCTAAACAGCTCACCAGAGAGTAGTGCTGAGTCTTAAAACTAGAATGTCCAAATGAAGGATGCAGCAAATTCCAGTTCCTGCGTCCAATACAGCAAATTTGTATTAGAGCATCTCGCAGCAGAGCTAATGAGCTCACCCATGCCAGGGGTACTGGGCTCAGGCAGTGGCAATTTAAGGCAGTTCGAACGACTCTCAGCGGTAAGGTGAAGTATTGTCTATATCATTACCTTAGATCTATTCATGTTTCTCTTCCCACTCACAAAGCAAGATAACATTTCTTGTTGCCCCTCGTCGCTTATATTTTCTGCTCAGCCTGCTTAGACTCTGGGGCACAAATGATACCTTTTTGGAAAGATGTTTTGTCCAGTTCCTATGCAGCAGTGTCTTTATCACAGTCGGGTTCAGCTGGGGCTTTTAAAATATAGCTTAAAAAAAAAAAAAGTCAACAGAAAAGAACAGTGTAGATTTTAAAATAATGTTTTGGAACGTACGATTTTAAAGGCAGGTGGAGGTGACTCCCTGTGCTTAAGTTTGCTAGCAAGCTGTCCTCGATTAAAGTTGTGATTTTCACATATATATCACATAGCTATCAGGTACCAAATGCTGGGTCTTGTGGCATCACAGATGATTACACAGAGTTTGGAAAGCCAGGATATAAAGGTAAATCTCACACTAGTAGTGCAATCCTAACACTGGCTACTCACAGCCTTTATTCTCACCCTACAATATTGATACTGTCCTTCCAAGAACTAATTAATTCTCTATTTCAGAAACTGAATAATAAGGACAGTTGGCACATATGAACAACTCAAAGTGTTATCTTTCTCACTTTTCTTAATGTTCTGTTGCTCTTCTGAATGTGAAAGGCTACTCTGTTCTAAGGTCCTGAATTCAGGACAAAATTCTTTTTCAAATACAAAAATTGATGCTAATCATCATGAAAGATAACAGTTTCTGAGAGAAAAAACCATCATTTCTATTGAGTCATAACGCATTGGATAGGTGATAGGGCACCTACTCTGAAGAACATTAGAATGATGCTAGCTTAAAATTAAAAATAATCAACATCCACAAATGTCAAGAAACTCAAAGGTAAGGTTAATATCCTCACCACCCATGAACACTAGTTTAACGTTCTGTGGGTTTTGTGGCACTTATAACAATGCAACACTAGCTCTCTAAAAACCTTAGTTTTCTTTTCAGCAAAAACTGTGGAATTGGTGAAGAGCAAGGATTACATGAAACAATATTGGAAATTGTACTTCACTTAATGAAAAATCTCTGACGAAAATACGTGAATCAGATGCTTCTGAAACAGAAGTGAGAACTGAATCCACTATTTCACTAGTTACACACTGAGAGACCCCAGCTGAAAAGTACCTCTTATTAATTGGAAACTGGAAAGAAAAGGCACCAGAATTTATAATTTGAATAAACTGAGAAAGTGTGACATTCAAAAGATGATCATCCTCATTTCAAGCAAATGGTAGAGAACATAATTTGTTACATCAAAATAAAACCAAAAAGTGACAACAAAAGGTTCAGAAGATACAGCAGTCGCCAGGCCTGGAGGAGCTGGATAGACATGATTCTCTCTATTGAGCAGGACACGATAGAGTATACGCTGGCAGCTATGTACATTGAACAACTTCAGACGTTGACAGGGAACTAAGGATCAACTAATTTGATGGATAAGAAGCGATAATACCAATTTTATTGTGGTTACAGAGTCGGTCAGAATTGTATACATTCATATCTCGAGAAAGACTATTTTTACCAACCTCTGCAGTCTATTTATTATTTATTTCATGCAAGTCTATACATAATCCAAAATCCTCAGTCTTCTCTAAATCAATTCACTCACACTGAAGTCAGGAGATGATTCAGAATGCAATGTTCTATGATATCATCTCATACTCATACCTCTTAACACGCTGGAAATCCCTCAGGCAAAACGGAACCAGGAGGCAAGGTTAAATTACTATCCGTTTCAGGTACTAAGGAGCTTTGGTTTGCACGATTAGGAGTCCAGAACAACACACTTTCTGAGACAGAAGCATCTAACCTGGTAAAGGAACGTCACTATTTTTCTCATTTCGTAGCATTACCTCTTGGTTTCAACTGATTACAGTTGGCATATAAATGCTATTAAAATGCTATTAGTTATTAGCTAATAATTAAACAAAAAAAATCTTAAAACAGATTGAAACTAGGAAAAATTCAAATCCTTCTTAAAACAGAAAAGTGCACCTTCAGGAGGGAATTACTGCATGTGCATAGCTGTCCTTTGCTAAATTGGTACAGTGATCTCACGTTAAGTTATTTTTTGAAGCACCTTTAAAAAACCATCTGCCTCTTTGCAGTTGAAGAAGATCCTTCAACGAGATACTACACTAGCAATTTTACTCTTAAACTTTCCCTCTCTTGCCTGCTTTCAACAAATTGAATTAGAAGAGAAGGTGAAATATTCTTTCTAGAGAAAGGCCTTCACTTTGGATAAAGAGGGAGAAGAAACAGGTGATACACACGCTAAGAACTGAATAAAACAGTATTTTGATCATACTTATTTGTGCAAAGTAGATATACATTGTACATGAGTTACTATATTGAAGCCACACAGGATGACAATCCATACACATTCCTGTAGGAATATTTTTGTGACAACTTGTGGCTATATGCAGGAAAAACTATGACACGAAAAACCACAAGAGGAAAGGATTTTGGTTTGCCTGGTATTTTTTTAAAATTTGAGGGTGGAACAGGACGTGACCACAGTGATAACAGGTAAGGGTAACAAGCCAGAGCTTCACTAATAAAACCCAAACTTAGCCTAGCAGGTTAGACTGCACGAGTGATAAAGCAGAGTGGAGGATAATCACTACGGCAGATGCAAGTGTGCAGTTTGCCTGTGAAGTCGAAGCAACTTTAAATCAATAATATGTTCGTTTTGAAAGGATTTGGTGTTGAAATTATTCATCTATTTATGTGATAATTCTATTAGTCAAACAAGCTTCACAATGATGGTGAAGGGGCTGGAGCACAAGCCCTATGAAGAGCAGCTGAGGGAGCTGGGGTTGTTCAGCCTGGAGAAGAGGAGGCTCAGGGGAGACCTCATTGCCCTCTACAACTCCCTTAAGGGACGTTGTTGTCAGGTGGGGGTTGGTCTCTTCTCCCAGGCTACCAGTGATAGAACAAGAGGACACAGTCTTAAGCTGCGTCAGGGGAGGTTTAAACCAGATGTTACAGAGAGAGTGATTTCCCATTGGAATAGGCTGCCCAGGGAGGTGGTGAAGTCACCGTCCTTGGATGTGTTCAAGAAGAGGTTGGATGATGTACTCAGGGACATGACTTAGATGATTAGATGATAATATTGGGTAATAGGTTGGTGATAGGTTAGGTAATAGGTTACAGGTTGGACTTGATGATCTCTACGGTCTTTTCCAACCTTGTTAATCTGTAATTCTATGATCCTATGTATGNCCAAGTTCCACAGGAAATTGTCCAGGCGGGTTTGAAACGTCTCCAGAGAAGGAGACTCCACAACCCCCCTGGGCAGCCTGGGCCAGGCTCAGGCACCCTCACTGCAAACAAGTTCCTCCTCAGATTCCAGTGGCACCTCCTGTGTTCTAGTTTACACCCCTTACCCCTTGTCCTATCACTGGACACCATGAAGAAGAGTCTGGCTCCATCCTCCTGACACTCGCCCTTTACATATTTAGAAACATTCCTGAGATCCCTCCTCAGTCTCCTTTTCTCCCAGCTCCCTCAGCCTTTCCCCAGCAGGAAGATGTTCCACTCCCTTCAGCATCTCAGTGTCTCTGCGCTAGACTCTCTCCAGCAGCTCTCTGTCCATCTGGAACTGAGGGGCCCAGAACTGGACACAACACTCCATCACACAAGTCCTTTGGCTTACAGCTCCATCACAGCTTTCTGCAAGTTTCCCACATTAATTCTTTAGACTTTGCTAAACTTTTTACTTTCTTTGAATATTTTGCCTAAGCTTTTTCAGATTAGCTGTCCACACTTGGAATGCCTTCATTGCCTTCATCTGCCAAGAATTTCTTCCTTGTTCCAAGCCATTGGTGCCTTCTTCCCTTTAGTGCCTCTTAAATTATCCTAACACACTCTTTGCATTTCCCAAATACTTCTCCTGAGCCTCAGCATTTGTCTCGCCTAACACGGATCCAAAGTGTCTTGAGGCAGAGAACATGTTTTACTCATCGAAAATGCTTTGTAAGTTTACAGCTTATGTAAATGCCTGTTCATAATAATAGCTGTACTATACACTATGTAATGTACAGATGCATTCAAGACCAGCTAGCCAAACAAACCCACATGCTTTATTGCACACTTCTGCCTGTGCAAAACAGAAACTAGTCAATGAAAGATTAAATAACTTCTGACTTAGAGAAACAGATAGATTTCAGTAGGGTAAATAAGAAAAAAGAAAGAAAAGAAAAGAAAACGAAAAAAAGCCAAGTTAGAATAAGACTGAACCGAAGGGATGAAAAATTTATACAAGTGTCTTATGATTCTGAAAAACTCAGAGGACATCCCATTTCTGCACTCAGAGCTCAATACATCAGTCAGAGCATTTATACAGATTTAAGAACACTAAGTTGCTCAAATGGTACCTGTGCTAAGGACTTCAGAAAAAGCAGGATATACAAGAGAAGTCGCTAGCAGGTGGGCAGAATAGCACACAGAAAAGACATGAAGTTCTGCAGAGGGCATATCTATGAGAACTCCAGAATATCGGTGGGTGTATGAGAACTTGATGCTTCCAAATTCATTAGTGGCTTGTCTACAGTCCCTAAAATCTGAGTGTTGCTTAGTGTTAGAAACCAGGTCTGCAAGCTCATAAGAACTCGTTCTTATAAGCAGTGTTCACATTGACTTCATTTCTATACACTAAACCTCACATAACATTTACACCTTTGTCCATAATTCTGTAAACAACACATCCACGATGTAAGACACGGCAATAATTATCAAGAACTTATCCTTTCTCCGTTATAACGCACTCATACTATGCTAACTTCCCATCTCCACAGGTAAGGAAATGACTATTTGCCATTCTTCTAAAACCATATCGTATCTTAAATAAAATGCTTGATTTAATGTGCATATTCCCGTATATTTTCTTCTCTTCTCTTTCCTAGTAAAGCAAATTACTGAATAAGTACATGATAACAGAGTAACATACTTATTTTTAACCCAAATGGATTTTTCTTTTAATAGGAAAGCATATAATGATTTTAAACCAATTGATTTTCATTTGAAAAAAGTAATGGAAGACGTTTCTCCAGAAAGAGGTGTTCCCTGATCAGAAGCTTCATATAAAGCATTTTTGCTTTCCAAATATATCTGTTTTTCCAAGCAAAGACAGTTTATTTTAAAATTCAACCTCGCCTAGTACCAATGAAACAGGACTAAATGGTATTACATTTCAAGTGCAGTAGTTGTCCTCCAAATTTGATATTACTTAATGTTACAATACCAAAAAAAAAGATCCTTCCCTCTACTGGACTGCAAGGTGATCTAGTAGTATTTGAAGCTACAACAACTATGTTTGTAAATCTTTCACTCTTACCTGTGATTTCCCACTTGTGGTTCCCTACCACTTCAAAGTCAAAATTAATTTCCCAAAACATGTAATTTGGGTTGAACCACGCACACCAGTGTGGAGTAGGGGAAGGAGCAGAGAGGGCAACAATTTAGAGTAAGTTTAGGATTCTCTACTAAAATCCACAGAGCTATTGAAAAAGGAAATCTGGGAAGGTTTTTTGCAGAGATTTATATCTGTGTACTGCAGTATGGTCTCATCATTTCAATAAAATTGCTACTACTACTCATATGATATTTGCTAAATTAAGTGTGTATTTCTGTAAGCACTGTTTTTTTTCCAGTGCTGCTCCATGTACATCCCTGACTGCTAGTTACAGTGCCTCCTGAGAGAGATCAAGTTATGAGTAATAGAGAAGAATGGAGTGGAAAGTGGCATAAAATGAAAATAAACATTAATAATTTTTAACCTCACACTGATCATTTACAAATAAGAGCTCTGGGATTTGGTCACTATTAAGAAGAAGGAAAGTGTGGTGTTAAGTCTTTAGTTATCAAAGTACTTAAGCATTACCTTTAGCACTAGTGTTAGAGTGAGACCGCAGAAGTGAGCTGGCAACTCATGTATCAATCCGCTATTGTGCACCTGAGGCTGAGCAGCTGTGGTGGGTATATTGTTTGGTGCTGCCATGTTACTGCTCCTCATTTACATTTCTTATGTTTAAAGACTTTGGAATGTTTGAGGAAGAGAGAAGTCTCTGGTACACCAAACAACCTTCCATTTAGCCAAGAAGCAGAACAGTGCTGGAGTAGATGCTGGGGAACAGGCAGGAAAGGCACCACTTTGTTAGTGTTTTCCAGATGAGAGGGCTCAGAGAGCTGAAAGCAGAGAATTTACTGCAGAGACTGAAGTCCATATCAGCCACCCAAAAACATGTTAAGAGAATACAATATACCAGTTCATCCATTCCTCACAGCACAGTTTGGAGTTGCTTAGCAGTGAGTACTGGATCCAGCTATTCTCGTTCCTTGCAGCTCTCCCACTGTTTGAAACAGCTCTGTCTCAGATTCCAGATCTATGAGACAATAAGGAGTTATTACTGCTTTCGTCTTCCTACTGCTGTATCTTTTACATATTTGTCATAATATTTTAAACTCCCTGGTTACCTGGGTCAGTTTCTGTGTTCTGTGCATCCACGCCATGATTTTTGATTGCTTTCGAAAACACAAACGTGGATTTATTTATTTTTTTATTCCGTGTAGTTGCTATCAAAATTTTAATCGCAGTTAAAAAAGAGAAACATTTCTTGCCAAACAACCCATGTCTTACCCATGTGTTTCAAAATAATTTCTCTACAAACAAATTCCAGGCTACTGTTGTTTACTCCCTCGGGCTTTACCTTTGTCCATGGGCCTCAGGATTGTAGGAAAATATTTTTCTCACCATTCTTTTAGAGGCCTCCTGTTCTTCACAGTAGGTTTTCTGCAGCGCAGCTGATTCAAATCAATTTTCCCCTGAAAAATCTCAGTTTCCAAAATGCAGCACTTCAGTGATCAAACACTTAGAAATATTCAGTCCTTAGTATGATACCATTGAAGGGAATGGTAACAGCAGCTCAGAGTTTTCAGTATACTGCTGAGTACGACTAATAAAATGACTGTATTTCTACTTACAACACTTAACCAGTAATATTTTACAAACGTTGTTTGGTAACACTTTGGAAATAGGTCTAAAACTTGTATTTATTTTATAAGCAGGAGAATAAAGACCTGAAATTAAGTTGGCTGTGATTTGGGCTCTTATTTATTTCCTAAACACCGTGCTCAGGCTGAGCACTGAGGAGCATGAAATTGGTATTTAATAGAGTAGCTTGTTCAAAAATAATTCAGTAAACAATGTGTATGGCCAGAAAATAATTAATTCAATCCCCTGCAGACATTTTTTTTAAAAAAATATATAACGTGACTGTAAATTCTGAAGTCACCTGATTCTTAGACTATTACAGTAATCTCCATTTTAAAAGGTTGCCAATGTATCAGGTCAGATATATAGTTATGCTTTAGGCTGAATAAAGTGTAAATCTCTGACACTGGATTGCAGAAGGGATTTAGTTCTGTATTAGAAGACATCTGGAAAGTAGTTAGAATGTTCTGGATTTCGAGGCAAGCTCCCAAATTCAAAACAGGCTGTGGTAACAATGACTTTCTGGAAGAATTTTCTTCTTCATAGTGTTTATGGAATTCCCCCTAGAATGCCTGACATAATTTAAAATCAGTCAGTTCTATCTTTTTATCTAGAATTAGTTCTATAAGAACAGAGGTGAGGCACTTCCTGTGTCTTTCCGAAGTTAAGTCCGAAGTTTTATTTAAGTGTAGCTGAAATACTGTGTGTCTCATGTGCAGACAGTTCATCAGTGTACTGTTTTCTATAGCAA
>WEIS01043679.1:0-12040 GCA_013389965.1 Todus mexicanus
ATTTCTCTTTTGTATGGTCGGTCTTGTTAGAAACAAAAGAAGTGACTTTGATTTTCAAAACTCTTGTGTACATCTCCTGCCCTTCTCCTTGCTTCTGTGGGAATCTGTATAGATGTAGGTGCCCTAAGTGTGGATGATCTGATTTCTAGAATAAATAATGTGATATTATATTGACAATACATAAGTTAAAGACACTGAAGATAAGAGAAAAAAGCACACAACCAAACCAAACCAAAGACACAAATGAAATTGTTGAGTTGGTAATAGTGACTCAAGAATTTCAGGGGAAAAAATGTTAACTTTGACACATATAAAATACTGAGTGAAAAGCAGAAGTGGAAGACAGCCATTTGGCAAGGTTGTCTGTACCATGGAACTACAGACACCCGTATCTTCATGACCTACTTTGTCTGCAGAGACTTTCATCAGGTGCCTGCACTGCAAGTGGTGAGCCTACTCATGTTTAACTTTGTGACATGCTAGTCTAAGCTGTTTGTTTTGTCTGTTAGCTCATGATTAAACTAAGTGTCACACAAATTGCGAATAATTCTGCTTACAGTCTTTGAGTGTAGCTAAAGGCGCCCAAATGAAAGTGGTTTAAGAGAGGATTAAACCTCCCAGCACTCTAACAACACTCGCTGTAAAATTGTTCCCATACGCATGAAAGGAAGCAGCCCTGCAATGATGCAATTCCCCTCCTTCCCATTCAGCCTTGAGGTTATGGGCTATCATATTAGCAAACACAAATTTAACAGTGGATTTTAATTCAGCCTGGAAATAGTGTTATGGACATCAGCTAAGACTTCAAAAAAAGCCAATAAAATACACCACATATTACCATTTTTCTTATATTGAAAAGTTATATTATTCAATCATACTAACCTGCAATATCTCAAAGCTCTGGGTTTAATTTCTTTTGAACTTCAACCATCTTTCTAGATTTCTTCAAATTCTTTCTCTAAGGCTCACTACAGATGAAAGAAATATTTCCTTGTGCTTTCTTCAGAAAATATTCAGCAATCCGACTGCTGTTTTCAACATTATGTATTAGTATTAACTTTTTGATCACCTCTGAAATTGCAAAGCGACATTTATTCTAATTCCTTTTTGTGCCATTGGTGAGATTTTAATAGAAAAAACAGTTATTGCTGATGTAAATGAATGACTTGGTTAAGAAAAAAAGAGAACTATTTATATTCAGAAGATTATATCAGATTACAAGTTTCTTCTCTGTATGCAAAATAAAGAATGAGGTGTATAAGCCTGTTCTCTCTAAACCCAGAAATATTAACCTATGTCTTTGAAATTAAACCTTACTTACGCTGTTCTTCTCAGGAAGCCCTAACTCTTTCAAATCATTGAAAACAGGTTTTCTTTTAAACAGTTTTTAAGAAAACCAGCCTCAATATAATGATGATACAGCTATTTTGCACTTCCAAAGGGTTTTTTCACTTCAAGCTTTCAAAGCTGCTTAGAAGCATTAAGGACAAGATTTTTCAAAAGGGAGTGATATTAGCTTGCCGATGCTCTTGTTAAATTCTGGGAAATTCTCACTAACTTCAGTTAGAGTGAAACCAGGCCAATACTGAGTGTCCTAGGACACGTCTTCCCCGTACTTTCCACACCTTTAAGTTATTTGGCATAACTGATGGTTTTAGGGAGTAAATACTCATTATTCATAGTTCCTACTGAAGCACGAAGTCATGATGCATTTCATCAAGCAGCACAGAAAGAATGATGGTGACCTTGTTTAGAGGTCCGGCCTTGAATTCCAGAATAGTGTCATAAGCATATTATGACATACTTGTCTGTTGCATGGGTTTCATTAAGCAGTAAGAGTAGTTTTAAAAGGATTTTTTGACCCTCAGATTGAAGTTAGGTGACTCTTGTTAACAGAAATTTGGTAGGAATTCTTAATTGCTTACCTGTTGTGTTGTGGGTTTTGTTGCTGTTGTTGTTTCGTTGTTGTGGTGGTTTTTGGTTGGTTGGTTTGGGGTTTTTGTGTTTTGTTTTGTTTTCAGTGAAGATTAGATAAAGTGTGAAGCTGTGCAAGAACTTGCTCCACAGGAATGGAAATAATTTTATATATATTATTCATTAATTGGGCAAACAGCTTGTGACAAAATTAAAAACGTGAATTTGGGAAGTGTTGAAAATTTCCATTTTCACTTTGTTTATAGCTTTTAGACATTTGCACATGGGCTTCTGCTAGAACAGGAGAATCATAGAATTGTCAGGGTTGGAAGGGACCTCAAAGATCTCTAGTTTCAACCCCCCTGTCATGGACAGGGACACCTCCCACTAGATCTGGTTGCTCAGAGCCCCACTCAGCCTGGCCTTAAAGGCTTCCAGGGATAGGAACCCTGGGCAATCTGTGCCAGCAGCTCACCACCCTCATGGGGAAGAACTTCCTAACATCTAACCTGAATCTGCCCACTTCCAGTTTTGCTCCATTCCCCCCAGTCCTACCACTATATGAAAAGTCCCTGCCCAGCTTTCTCGTAACCCCCTTAAGATACTGCAAGGCCACAATAAGGTCTCCTCGGAGCCTTCTCTTCTCCAGACTGAATAACCCCAAGTCTCTCAGTCTGTCTTCGCAGAAGAGGTGCTCCAGCCCTCTGATCATCCTTCTCTAGCCACATTCCAACACATCCATATCTTTCTTGTAACAGGGGTTCCAAAACTGGATGCAGAACTCCAGGCGGAATCTCACAAGAGTGGAGTAGAGGGGAGAATCACATCCCTTGACCTGCTGGCCATGCTTTTCTTCATGCAGCCCAGAATATGATTGGCTTTCTGGGCTGCAAGTGCACACTCATGGCTCATTCTAAGAAACAAGTGACTTCTCACTTTCCCCAGCAGCTGCCGGTTGAAACGGCCGCAATTCCTGCCAGCAGCTCAGAGGAGACAGAGAGCAGTGAAGCAGTATCCCTGTGTCACCTTTCTTTTTGCTGTTACAGGGACATACACATTTACACACCAGTGCATAGGGATGCTGCAGAGTCTTAATGTGGGATGTGGTCCTGCAGCCCTGAGCAAAGAGAGTAGAGCAGGTCCAGTCAGAGTTGTCCCAAGGTAGCTAGCCAAAGCATGTCAGAGGTCAAGTCAGTAAGGCAAGGATCAACAAGGGAGTATCACTGCAGGGATATCCCTACAGCGTAGCCCAGGAGAGGGCCAGGGAAAAGGGTCTGAGCTCCAGCACAGTCCCAACAGAGGAGGAGAGACCCATGATGGTTGAGCCTAGACCTTGTCCTAGGTCACTGGTGACACTGACATCCCCCCCATCAGTCCCCAGGAAGGGAAGGGAGAAGGATGGAATGGGAGGATGCTGCAGAGCTTGTAGCATGGAGGGCCCTGACAGCCTCATTGTAAGTATTTGTGCTTATTTGAAGTGCTAGAATACAGCGGTGCTTTTCCTCTCTCAAATACGGAGGAAGAACATTGTGTTCCAACTGGTTAGGTTTCCTGCAACTGTGCTAAATTTCACCCAACACCTATCCATTATCTGAGTCTTACATCTCATCACAGTCATATTCTTTCAAATGATTGTTAAACCTTTATGTTACTGCAGAATTGTAAACATTATTTAAGCAAAAAGTTAAGTATTCTCCTGTCTTCCCAGTAACATTTGTTCGTGGTGATTCCTTGCTCCAAGTATCAGAAGAAAATGCTTTTCAAACTTCACTGATTTGAAGTCTCTGCTCGTTTGCATATCTGTAGATGACTTAACACATGTAGTTCGGAAATTTGCTAAACTACCTGAGGTACAGCGCTTGATCATATTCATTTGGATTTCTTGACCATTATCCATGTTTTTCAGACAGTTCGCAGGTAATAAAGACTACTCACTGTATGTGTGAAATAGCAGTCCTTCACAACCCTCCCCAATTCCCCAGAAGTATTTTCTAGCTTATTATCCAAAATTAGCTCATTGCAGATCCTGCACCTGGTGAATATTGCCTTGGTGATTCACTGGAGTGCTGGCTAATGTTTTGATAAGTTGAGTTACTGGGGAATATATGACAGCATAATCAGCTGTCAGGTATTTCTTCTGCATCTGAATGAATCATTTCCCTGTTGATGCCAGATATATCATGCATTGTCAAGGAAAAAGATGGCTGCTTAATAGGAAAGATGGAGTTCTGGGACATACAATATTGTATTAAAATTAGAGAATGAAGGTTTTTTTCACAATGAGAGCCAAGAAGCATATAATAGGAATGTTACAGCAAAAGTGAAATATTGAAAATCAGAGCTGGCTATGAATTTTTTATGAATTGTAGATTTATCATTGACTGCTTTATTTTGAAAATAATTTCTGATGCATCTTACCTGATAACATCAGCATTTGGAAAATGTGACAATACCAGAGGTGGCAGAAATAATTTGATTAGAAACTTTTCCCTATGTAATATCAAAATGAACTTTTATAGCATAATAATGATTCCAAAAAGAAAAATGATAAATGTTGACTTCTGTTCTCTGTTGATTTTTTCTCTCAAAAAATGAAATTTACCAAATTTGTAAATGTACTTGTGTCCTTTCCTGTATTTTTTCCCTAATTTCTTAATTCAGTAAAACAATTCCTATAAACTTCCATTAATTCACTACAGGTTCTGGAGCTTGCTTATCTCCATTCGTTCTTTTTATTTCCTAGAATTTTACTTTCAAATACTGCAAAACTTTCATGATCTTAGGAAAGTTTACATGACAGAAGGAAAGTGTGTCAATGATATAAATAGGCTTTCAAATTTGTGTCTTTAGCAGTAGCTGCTTATCTTCATATGTGAAGAGGTTTTTAATGCAAACTTAATTTATTACTTATTTGGTAAACAAAGGATCTGCCCATAATATCATCGTATATTCTCTGTGTTTATAATAAATATTAAATTACTGAACTTTTTCCATATCAGTCCATATATCTGATTTGTTTACACAAATATATTATGTAATTTTTTTTCCATTTTTTTCCCTACTATTCCCTATGGTGAAAGGAGTTATAATCCAATGCTCCAGAACATGTTCCATCTTGACTTGAAAATAGGTTGTTGCTGAAGTGAGAGACACCTTATGTCAGTGAAGTTTGTGGGTAAACTACAGTTAGATGTAGAAAATGTATGTCCACAAATGATAGCTGTTACCATAACAAAATTATCTACCATAAAAATAAATGCTGCCTTTGAGAGAGACAGAATTTTCTTACAAAGCTAGTTCAAAGCAGGAAATCCTCACCTCTTTTAGTCTTCACAAACTACAGATTAATACATCACACTTTATGCTTCATGTGGTGTAATAGTATAGTAAGATATATTCAGAGGCTAAGCAGACAAACTTCCTACTTCAAAGATGTTTCACAGGCAATGTTTTTCTCCAAAAGAAGTGAAAATATAAAATGCATGTCAAACATTAGTCATATCTTCTAATGAATTCAGGGAAGGTTTTCAGATACTTTGGTGGTAAAGAACTTGTGTAGCTGAGGACGTAGCTCAATAAAAAGAAAAGCAGAAACTTTTTACTAGTGTAATGGTTTGGGGTCAGGGCACCCCCCCCAAATCTGCAACAGAATACTCTCTCCCCCAGCCCACCCAAACAGGGAAGAAAGGAAATAAAGGAGAGAGACTTATCCATTAGGAAAGGAAACTAGNTAGAATAAACAGTACCACTCCAGGACTGGAACCTCAATAGTGCCATGTGTTGTTCACAGAGACAAACTGGAGCAGCAAGAGAGGTTTAAAAGTGAAAGGTTTTTCTCTGTTACCTTCCTGACACGTGTACTTTGGTGAAATAGTCTGCAACCAACTGTAAAGCTGACCCCTGTTCTCCCTGAGAGTCCCTGAAAGTGGATAGAATTCACATCCCTTGGCTTGGTCACCCCTCTCTGGGTCTCCTGAAGGAATCTCAATCTCTTAAAAAAGAAAATCAGATTGCGATTAAATTTATAATTCTTGTGCCACTAGATGTCTCTGCACAACAAGCTTTTAGAAGGTCTGCCATGGAGTACCATGAAACTTGAGGCAGAGCAGCAGCATCAGGATATGGGAGGAGAGTATTAACATCAGATTGAGTAGAATTTGGCCTGGTTTTTTCTAAGGTAATAATTGCAGTAGCTAGAGACAACACTGAAGATTATCCACCCTGCACCAAACCTTGTTATTTGTTGACAGAAATGTAAGGCATGTTATTGACAGTCAGCATCATTCAGCTGTCTATGTAATGTCTTCTGCCCCCAAGGGTAAAAATGATGCATTGAAGTCAGCCTTGTAATGCCTGGCTATCCTATGTGTTTCTCCAATGAACTTGAAATGCCCTTGGTGCTCTGTATGGAAAGACAGATTTAAAGCAACAGGAGATGCAGCTATTTAAGCAAATAGCCATGGTACTACTTTAATTAAAGCGAACATTTGCACATACTGATTTGAATAGCAAAAAGTAGTAATTTCTAAAGAATTGGAACAGTATATTTATATTGAAAAGCACCATTTCTAAACTACACTCACTTAGAGCCAATAAACTTCTCCTTTGATAAATTAGAGGGTTTTAAGGATTAGAAATGTCAGATATTCGCAAAAAAATTTGGACAGTAGCGTGCTGCAGGGATACTTGTGTTTGACCAACGCTAGAAAGCTGATGTGCAGCAATTATTTTGTTGTCTCCTGGAGGAACTAAACTTGGCAAGAAAATCATTACATAAACCCAAACATATTGGATGTCTGTTTGTTGTTGGTATAATTTTATTTGTTTTCTTGAAGAAAATTTAGGTTTGGCTCTGTCCTTTCATAAGGACTAGAATATTGCTTTGAACAACAAGTTTACTGTGGGCTCCTGCTTCAGAAATCCAGCTTCAGGAAAAAAGTCAGGTCACATCCATAAACAATTTGAAAGCATTGCTTCTTTTGCTAAAAATCACAGTTAATTCTATTTGGAAGATGGCTTGCATCAGATCCAAATTTTGGTGTAAGTTCAATTTAGATCGGACTATGCTTGCCTGCTATTTCATTGGTTTTGTTTTTCCTTTTTCTTTTTTCTCCTCTTTAATACTTTTTTCCCCTCAGAGAAATTGATCTATCTTGTCAGTAGCTCTTGATTAGGTACCAGAAGCATCACAACGCAATTTTGATGATTTCCAAGATATCTTCCACAAAGCACATACCACAAAACCTACTCTGACTGGAGTCATCTAGTAGAGCTAATTTGCAAATACTCTTTTTCTGTGTTTGAGTCATTTCTTTAGGGGTTTTTTGAGTGTAAACAGAATTTTTTAAATAATTGAATAGATCATTTCTTCATGCAGTCGCTTTCAATGACGCCAAGGCCAACTAGCTTTACAGGAGTTGACAAATATAGAAACCAAAATATCCATAGATATTTCTTGTGACTTTTAAGTTGTTTCCCTTTGTGTGCATGGTGATATCATAAAAGAACCACCTGCTGAGATTCAGGAGACCAAATGCCAGAACAATATTAAGTATTGGAGTAAATACACGAGTCAACGTACATCTATAATAATATAATGGTAGAAACAGTGCCAAGAAACTTTCCCAGGCCCTTGATCCTCTATACAGTTATTTGTATGTTCTGGGCATGAATTTGGTAAGGCACAATTAACAGTACTAGTGGTTTATCAACAGCTTCTAGCTCTATGGACATTCACATGAAAGCGTACCCTCTTCATAAACTGTTTTGAGACTTGATAGATCATTCTGTCCAGCTGACCTTTGTGCCTGGGAAGCAGCACAGATGTATTTTATTTACTAAGACAGTCAAATTTCATGGATAAACTTAGTTCAGAACACTTCAGAGATTTCTTAGGAGTGTGGTAAGGACACAAAGCTCATCACCTGAGCTGAATGAGTTTACTTAAGGCTGTGAAGATGTCTCAAACTGCTGCCATTTCTCTATAATCCTATCTATGAATTAAGGTATGTGTCTGCATTATGAAACTCTTGCAGTTCTTTCCACTGAAACAGTGGAGTAAAATGCTATCAAATGTTTATTTTTCTTTTCCCAACACTTTTATTTATCTAGAAATGTCCTGGGGATCATTTATGTATTAATCCTATATTAAAACCAAAAAAAATTTCCATTTTTATCAGGTCTAGTTAAGACTAGCTGTTAAGACTGTAAAGTTTGAATCATATTCTGTTTGTGAAGAAAATAACTGAAGAGTAAAACAGCTATCATTAAGTTTATAACAATTGAAGGAAATTTCTTTCACAGAAATAAATCAGTACTGCTTCTTGGTTTCCATGTGGTGTACTGTTTCAGTTCAGTCAGTTGTTGATGCTTCCGATTTCAGCCTGTTTGATTAAGGAAGTAGCAAATGATCAAAAACTGTTGCTGTTTTTCCTACTGTGAAAATGGTGCTGTCGATAGCAAGCACTCTTCCCTGAAAGTAAATGGAATTTGTGAAGGATTGTCCAGGTTTAGAGTCAGGGCCATCTGCAGATGCTCTCTGTTAATCCCATTTCTTCCCCACAGGGGAAGAGAAAGGGAATAAGGGAGAGAGACTTAGAGACTGGAAAAGAAACCAGACCAGCTTTAACAAAAAGAAGAAGAAAATGTAATATATGCAAATATATACAAAACCAGTATCAAACCTAACTCCCCCAATGGCAACTGCATCATCATCACTGATACTAAGGGGTGGGCACTGTGGAAATCCCAAACTGAACTCAGCAGCAGATGGGAGCCAGGTTCAGGAGCACACTGGTCAAGATCAAAAGCTGAAGGGACAGAGTTCTTCTCATATGCTGACCACTGAAGAAGAGGCTCAACCCTCATGATCCCTCAGCTTTATGCTGAATATGACATAAATGGGAGGGAATCCCTCATTGATCATCAGAGCAACCAGGTATTAAGTGGTTCACCTTCATGACAAGTCCTTTCTCATCTGTCTTGCCCACTCCTGCAGGGTGTTGTGGGGTTTAACCTCAGCTAGCAGTTAAACACCACACAGCCATTTACTCAGAGCTTCCACCACCCCTTCCATACTCCTTGCTATAGAATTGGAAGCAGAATCAGAAAGAAAAGGTGACACTCCATGGATTGAGATAAGGACAGCTTAATGGGACAACACAAAGAGAGAAGAAAAACAACAGTAATGCTGATGAAATAAAACACAAACCAAGTAATAAGAGTCATAAGGCTTACCTACTCACAAAATGCAGAGCTGTTCCTGCACCAGCTGCAGACTCAGACCCCACACTGGACCTGGTTACAAACAGCCCTACCCTGGCCAGCCGTCCCCTTATATAGAGGGCACAACCCACCTCATGTCAAAAATCCTATAGGCTGGTTGGCTTGTTTACCACAACTGCGGCCCTTCCCAGCTGCAACCCCTTCCCAGCTGATGAGGCTAGCAGGTGCTTGTGGTAATTAGCCCCAGCTCAGCTGAATGCAGGACAGATCTCATCTATCTGAAAGATTTGTGATTAGGAACAGCCATCACAATTTTCTGGTTTGACTTCTTGTACGCTGAACTTCTACAGACAGTGCACACAGGACCTTAGCATTAGGCTCAGATTTGAAGTCAGTATGAAGAGACATCTATTATTTCCTTAGGACTGCAGTGGGAAAGCAGACCAAGGTATTGATTGCTCCACAGAGAAATGCCACAGTGAATATATGAGAGAGAAAGTGTCCACAGGGAGAAAATGTTATGCTTTTTTTTTTTTTCCTTAATAAAATTCCTTCTTCTTGTTTTAGAAGAAATGAATAGCTTTGTTCTAGTAGGGAATGCGTGACACATGGATCTTCTCTGTAACAACCTAGTGCACTGTTGCTAGACTGCCAAGCTGTCTGTTTTGTTTTGTTCTAGAGAAAGTTATACACAAGTAGCAACAGTGCTGTATTTATAGCTAATCCGCAGCACACTGTTTTTGTGACTCCTTTATTCTAGTCACTGCATCCTGTATGAACAACAGAAATTGTGGAGAGATCAAATAAACCCATGACTTTGGGTTAGGATCCCCACTGACAAGTGTGCACCACTAACTCAAGCAGTCAAATATGTGACAGCAACAGCATATTAGGGAGGAATGACTAAGAGTAAAAAACAGCTACTCCTGCCTTATTCTTTTTCTCAAACAGCAGAACCCATATTTCAGGAATATATTCAGATTAATACAATAATATATTTGTCAAGCAGTTTTTCGTTACTGTTGCTGAAGGACCTAGCACATGGCAATTCTTCCTATTGCTTGTGCCAAATTCATATTTCTTCTAGTGTATATTTTTGACCAATTTTAGTGTTCAGTTAGATAAACTGGCAAAGGTATTGGAGCCGTACTGGAGAAGTGCAAGAGCCAAGAATATTTGAAGCAAAATACTCTTAGGCTTTAAAATGCTGTTTAGGTTGAACTCTTATTTGAGTTTATTCTAGGTAAGCCTTAGAATTAGAAAGATTTTAAGTAAAACCACCATGGAATTACGTTAAGTATCAATTTGCTGCTGCTGTCAGGTGGTCATTTCTGCAGGTGAACACAATAACTGATTGGTCAGCTACAGCAGCACTGAGTAGGTCAGGAGACAAAAGTATATAGATGAAACATAGGAATGAATTTTATATTGGAAAAGCATAATTACCTACCCCAACTCTGGCCAGTAACTAGGTACCAGTACTGTTAATTTTGTGAAAATGCCTGAAGATGTTTAATACCAAAATGATGAAGACATTCTTTTCCCATCTCATACAGAATATGTCACTTCCAGCAGCACAGCACAAGGTGATTGATGATTACTTGCTAAATACAAATATTCCCACATGCTGAACCTCCAGTGTCTCTTCTCATAGCTTCTACAATTACACTATGAGACAAGTACCTAAACTTCCCTATGGAAGAGAAAGACACTTCTTAGGCTGATTGAAAATCAGATATTTAATAAAGAAGTTAAAAGGTGTCACAAAAAGATGCTCTTCTCTCTTAACTTCCATTCTGGCTTTCAAGGGAACAGGAAAGGCTAAAATAGCTTTAGCTGAGGTCATGGGTCACTATAGCTGTGACCGTAACTGTGAGAGTGGAAGATTTAGAACGATTCTCTTGATATTTTAAAATTAAAGCCTCCATAGTGAACTGTTGCTACAAAAGAAAGGCTTTGGTAAAGACCTAGCGCTATATTGAAAACTGTTGGAGGGAGCAGGAACCCAAACACACTGAACCAGGAAAAGGTCTGGAAACAGAAAAAAACCCTCAGCACTTTGTTCTACAGAGTGACTCATATTTGGGTTTAATATTAAAAAGAAGCATAAAAAATGGGGAATGAAAGTCCCTTTCTTTGAATAGTTCAGCTTGTCGTGAAGTGTGACCTCGTGGTCTCCCAGAGCTTGAAGTTATGACTAGCTCCTGATGAGTTGTACCCAGCAAATGTAATCATAGCTCGCTTTCTTCATTTTCTTCTTATTTTGAAACTGTCCCTTACAACAGAGTAGAAGCAAACACACTGAATTTTAAGGGACTCCCTGCTAGAGATGACTATGTCAGCAGCATGTCATACATTTTTTAATGACTTTTGCACATTGAACACGCACAGAGAGCTCAGCTGGGGAAGAAACATCTGAAAATAAGATATTTTTTTTTCTTACCTTTTTTGACAGACTGTGATGATAAAAGTATTACAAAAAGTGCTACAAAAGTGGTTCGTGACAGATAATTGCTTATAAAAATGCAGATGTGGGAAGTTAGGAATTTCAGAACTCACAAATTTTGATGCTCCAGGGAGTTTCAATTTCCTGAATTGGAAACTTCCATGTATATCATCTCAAAAAAGGCCATTCAAGGTCTCTAGACTTTCTTTCTCAAAGAATACGATGCCTTTGGGGGTTGGACGAAATGACCTTTAGAAGTCCCTTCCAACCCAAGGCCTTCTATGATTCTATGATTCTATAATTCTATGATTCCCAGCAGGAAATGGGAATTCCAAAGCTTTAGGGTTTTCTTGTGTCAGAATTACCTGGGAGAATTCCGTTTGTTTCCAAATCCCTCACTCCACATAGAGTCAGAGACCTTTGCTTGTCCTCCTCCCACAACCTTACTTATCTGAA